>JAOPHQ010001134.1:502500-585000 GCA_030340625.1 Merluccius polli | reverse complement strand
TTTCCAGAGAAGCTTGTTTTATTTCATTGAATCCTTTAGCCAATCAGTCATAATTCAGAATATTAGTGTTGGCGTATTGATTTATTGTACACATGGATGTGAAATGTATTTGCATTATATTTATAATCATCATCATTATCATCCTTCCTTGTAATATAAGCCAGAACCTTAGAAAGCCTATTATTTTATACTCATGAGTCATACAGACATAGAATGTGACCTTTTCTAAAATTACCCATAGGTTATAGGAGGCAGCATGTGGCCACACTCAAGACCACGATCTCTCATTGAATAGAAATTGTCTGACAATTAAGGAGTTTGGTCATTGTATGATCTTTTATGTCAGGTTTGTCTCAGTGGGTCTGTCCTGTGTCTCTGTATGGAGCCGTTTAATTCTACCCAACCATATTGACACGGCAGGGTGTGGGCAGCAAACCAGCTCTCTGTGTCTCCTGCAGTCCTTCACAGTCCCCGTCCCAACACAAAGCAGGAGTTTTCTCTTAAACTTGTTTTTCTTTGTTATTTCATGCTTAAACTGATATTGAGGTAAATGAGGACGTTAAAGACAATTATTTTTATTTTAAAGAATGGTAAGACAGCTTAATTAGTTTGTAATAGTAATACACCACTTTTAAAATTCCTAACCCCAACCCTTCTATTTGCTGAGAATTTGCCTAAATTAGACTTTGTAATTGGACTTTGTAACTACCTTGTATGCAAGCTTTTGTGCTTATGGAGGAAAATTGACCTCTATTATGGTCTTCCTATGGGAGCCACATGGGAGGAGAAAGAAAGAAAGAATATACATAATTGAACAATATATTCTCCACCATACTATATGGGTGCCCTGTCAGCAAATATTTCATACCTCTGTAGGTCTAAATATTTCACCCTCAACCCCAACACCCCACACCATCCCTCACCACAAAAAGCTTATTTAATATAAATATTTAGCAGCAGGCCTATGTGCTGAGGGGGAGACAGCAGCACCTGTGAGAGAGACAAATATGAAGAGGGGGAGAACAGGATAGAGAGAGTAATTATGTGGTGTTACGCATTTCACAAACACATATATAATTAAGTTCTATAGCGTCTGTATAAAGTTCCTAAAGAAGTGTTCAGCTAGGTTCATGTAAAATAAAAAAAAGGGTTTGAACTACTTAGAATTGTGTTGAGTGAGGCAGAATGTGGCGTAGCCTACTACTGAAACCTTCTTCAATGTAAAAATATTATCTATCCATATACATCTATCTATCCATCTGTCTATCTGCCTGTCTGTTCTTAAAAGGCTTTGCTATCTACTGAAGTGCTCTGGTTATGTGGGATCTGAAGGCTAACATATTCAAGAGTAACGAGACCCCAATGATCTGTGATTAATGTGTTGGTGTGACAATGTACCAGAGGTCACAGGGTAACATGATGCAATGTGGGATTAAGAGGAAGCTCTGATTAGACCATACTCTGTGAACCACGCCCTGCCTTGTGCAGTGTTCAGTTTGAACTATTCCTGCCAGTGATTATTATCTAAAGTTTCATATTATGGCTCAAGTATGTGTTAAAAAAGATATATCTCTGCTCTCTGATTTTGTGTTAGAAATTCCATGTGATTGTGTAATCTCAGATCCAGAAGTTTGTCTATGCTATAGCTAGACTGCACAGCTCCTGGGCCGGAAACCAGAAAGTGCAGTGAAACGCCCCAGTGTGTGTGTGTGTGTGTGTGTGTGTGTGTGTGTGTGTGTGTGTGTGTGTGTGTGTGTGTGTGTGTGTGTGTGTGTGTGTGTGTGTGTGTGTGTGTGTGTGTGTGTGTGTGTGTGTGTGTGTGTGTGTGTGTGTGTGTGTGTGCATATGTGTGTGTGTGCTTAGGTGTACATGAGTGCCAGATGGCCTGCTGACCCTGTAGAGCTCTAAATCTATTGATTTGGACTCAGGGATATGGGAAGGAAAGAGATCATAGGGCAACCAGAGGATGAGAATAACTTGGCCCAGGTCACAGAGGATAACTTGGCACAGGTCACACAACTATGGTAGACTGGAGATCACCTCTTACACTGAACATAGCATGAACCATATCACTCTAATCAATAAAACAGTGCCACATTTGTATCAACCATTTATCTGTTGATTCAACCATATTCATTGCAATGGTAAGAAAGTATGAACAGCCCTCCTCTCTGGTTCTTTTTGTTTTCATTGTATTCTCAGTTGCTCCAGTAGAGCAGGAGAGTCTGTTTGCACCTGAGTGCGAACAGCACCAAGGTGCTAATTGATGTATGTAAAGCAGTGTGTTGTTGTGTGCTGAACATGTTTTTCCCCAAACAAATTAACCAGAAAAAGGTATCATTTTACTAAAGGTCTCGTGAGTCTGTGCCTTTCCCAAGTAGCATTTGACAGGTACTAGAACCTGGTAGTTTCGTCATATAAATTTACATTTTACATTTAGGGCATTTAGCAGATGCTTTTGTCCAAAGCGACTTACAATAAGTACATTTGTTAGAAGAAAGTGCAACAGTAAATCGCTATCAGTAGAGTAAGGATTTCAAGATTTCAAGAACAAGTTTCAAGCACACCTAATTACTAAGTTAACCGATTGCTAGTATACAAAAGAGATACGGGCGAAAATACTAAGCGCAGAATATCAGTAAGTAAGAGCCAGGACATACAAACAGTTTTTTATTTTTTTATTTATTAGAGGGGGGGGAGGGGTAGTAGAGGAAGGATGCTAAGCGGGGTCCAGGTGAACAGGTGGGTCTTGAGTCTCTTGCGGAAGCAGCTGAATGACTCTGCAGTCCTCCGCAGTCCTCCCCCAGCAGGGAGATCGGTCCGCCATAGCGGCGCCAAGACAGAGAAGAGTTGTGACTTAGCTGTGCAACTTTTGTTAAATAACCCACTGACAGCACTGTTGAAGACAGAACTGTTGCCTCTGCTTTGCATCATGATTTGTTCCAGTCTCAAGGTGTAGAAAGACATGGGAATGTCCAATGCTAAGACATGGACACCAACAACCACACACGCATACAAACTAGGACACTTAAAAACACCTCTATGCTAATATACATAACAACATACAAAAACAAAACACGCACATATGAAAATGCAGGCAAGTACTCATGTACTATCAAGTTCGGCATTCTGCTCAACTTTATTTCTTTGTCCCTTGTGCTAAGAAAACAACTGGCAAAAGAGATTTTAAGTTTAAAGCTCCAGCAGATTGGAATAAGTTACCTGTTAATATTCAATCTATTTCAGCATTTGTTGTGTTTAAACATGCCCTGTCCTCTCACTGTAAGATGGACTGCTCTTGCTATCAATGACGCTGTCACTGGCTATACCTACTGTCTATATCTTATATCTATACCTGATTATATTTGATGATCCACTCACACTCTACTGTATGTTTTTGGCCATTTTGGCCACTTAGTGGTTGTAATGTTTTGATATACTAAATGTATTTGGTTTGTCTTTTTGTTTGTGCTCGTCTTGTTTTTTTTTGGTTTTGTTTTGTTTTGTTTTTTTGTTTTTTGTTTTTTGTCTGTTTCGTTTTTTTGTTGGATGTACCTTGTACATAATTGTAGTTTTTTTTAAATTTATTTTTTTATCTTTGTCACGCCTTTATGTTGTTATTGTGATACATGTTAGGACCCCCTCGAAAACGAGATGGTACATCTCAAGGGGTTTTATCCTAATAAACAAATTTGAACATAACTCATGGTGTCATATACATACATGATTGATAGATAATTAAAACATTCACGCCACAATGTACAATATGAGCACCAAAGCTGCTGTATCAATGCACACTTTACAAAAATGCATGTACACAAACTGCCGCTTACAGTGTTATAGACACATACATGCACACACCCCTACACACAGGTTTAGGTATTTCTCCTGATGGTGTCACACATACATAAACACACACAGACAGCAATGCAGTCAGCCAGCCACTGAATTATTAATATTGACCTGGATCCTTTCAGTGAATAATGAAACATTGCTTTCTTTTGATGTGAGCCAAGCAGATGTGTCAGGGTAAGATGGCCGCCACGCCTGCCCCTCCCCCCTCTCTATCTCGTCTACACAGCTGCCTTCCCCTTCCTTGTCCTTGAAGCTGATTGCCCAGCATCATGTTTTCAAGAAGGCAGCACAGTGTTTCATAGGACTGTCTCAGTGTATAAGAGGCCAGCAAGAGACCAATGACAGACAAAACCACAACCTGATATACTTGGATGCATACACTGCTGAGACACATAAAGAGATGCACACACACACACACACACACACACACACACACACACACACACACACATACCCAGTGAGACATCCATTACTCATATTAAGAGATGCTGACATCCTGAAGGTTGACACTTTAGCATCTCCCCCACTGCCTGTTTGATAGGGCAACAGGGGGATATGGGCAATTACAGCACTGTGACATTTACATTTTCCTTACATTTACATTTTCCACTCGCCTCCCGGTGGATCTGACACTGTTGCAGTGACTGCATAGAGTCGTCTAATCTCTGACATTACCCGCAGACAGTCGTCTACAGCACTACAGTCAGAAATAGCATTGCCTAGTACATGATCAGCAAGTCGTCTGGACACGCGTACGTAAACAACAGGACATTAGCTCTCTGTACACTGTGGCAACACAAGACCGCCCAGCCACTAACACGCTGATCTGCTTTCCCTGGCACAGAGAGCCAACGGCTTGTTCGGGGGAAAAGAAAAAATAATCCCACATGTCCCATTTTTCATAATAAGGCGTCTTTAGCTAAACAGACTGTGACGCTTGAATGAACCCAACCCAGTGGATTAGTTAGTTACTGTAGATCATCGTCACCCTCTGTGTCCCAGCACTCTGTCACACAGGTAGAATTGTGGTTAGGATTAAGGTATTGGACATTTTTACACTTATGCTTGCAACTGGATCACTGAAACAACTGCAGTTGTGTACATATCATTATTCAAATGTGTATATAATTTCAGCCTCCTGTGGTACCCCGGCCCCGTAGTGTCCCCTTCCCCCGAATCAAGACAAGTCTTTGAAACAAAAAAAGCCTAACAAAGGCTCATTTATTAAGTCCAACACAAAAAAACCGGGTAGCCTCTCACTCCGTATGAAAACTATAACTTAAAGTATGGGCTCCGTGAGCCTCGGCCGGTCTCCCGTCCTCTCTCTCCCGCGGTCCCGGTCCGGGTGCGCGGCGGCTAGTCCACTTGGCCAGTCTGCCCGGGGAATGGGCCGTCCAGTAGAGGAACCCCGGTCCTGTCTGTCACTCCGTACTGCAACGACATGGGTCACTCGAGACATAACTTAATTTCCTCCTTTTATGCTCACCTGCAGTTGTTCACCTTCCTCCTGCGCAGGTGTTTCCAATCGCTCTGAGTGGTGCCCAGCTAAAGCGCTCCACAGCGCCCTCTGGGGAAACCAGGTGGTAAACCCCCTGTATGACCTGTCCCCTGGGCTTCCAGGGCCTCTGTGTACGGGCCGGGTTGCCACACTCCTCCACCCTTTGATGAAGGCCCGGGGCACCTCTGACTGCCCAGAGGCATGCGTCCCGTCGGGACAGGGCATCCGCGTTGGCGTGCTCCCTCCCTGGTCTGTGGTCCACTTTGAAGCGGTAGTCCTGCAGTGCCAGAAACCACCTCGTTACCCTGGCATTGGTGTCTTTGGCGGTGGCCATCCACTTGAGTGGGGCGTGGTCTGTAACTAGGGTGAATTCCCTCCCCAGGAGGTAGTACCGCAGCTTGTCCACTGCCCATTTGATGGCCAGGGCCTCCTTCTCCACGGTGGAGTAATTCTGTTCATTTGGGAGGAGTTTCCGGCTGATGTACGTCACTGGATGTTCCTCAGAGTCCCGGACCTGTGAGAGGACCGCCCCGAGGCCCACCTCTGAGGCGTCGGAGTGGACTATTAAGGGCAGAGTAAAGTCAGGGGTTAGTAGGATGGGCGCGGAGCAGAGGGCTTGCTTAAGGAGCCTGAATGCGCCCTCTGCTGCCTCCGCCCATGTTACCCGGTCGGGCAGAGCCTTCCGCGTTAAGTCGTGGAGGGGGCTTGCCAGTGTGGCCAAACCAGGAATGAACCTTTGATAATACCCTACTAGTCCTAGGAAAGATTTTACCTGTTTCTTGGTGGTGGGGCGGGGCCAGTCCAAGATGGTCTTAATCTTTGCTTCCTGGGGTCGGACGTTCCCGCGTCCGACTCTGTAGCCCAGGTAGGAGGTCTCCTCTAGGCCCAGGTGACACTTGGCTGGGTTGGCCGTGAGGCCGGCCTTCCTCAGCTCCCCAAGGACCGCCCGTAGGTGTCGCAGGTGGATGTCCCAGCTGGCACTGTGGATGATAATGTCATCAATGTAGGCCGCGGCGTAGGCCTGGTGAGGTCGCAGGAGACGGTCCATCATGCGCTGGAAGGTGGCGGGGGCACCATGTACGCCGAAGGGGAGTACCGTGTACTGATATAGCCCCCCGGGGGTCACAAACGCCGTCTTCTCCCGGGCGGTTTTGGTGAGGGGGACCTGCCAATATCCCTTGGTGAGGTCGAGGGTGGTGAGGTATCGAGCGGGGCCGAGCCGCTCTATTAGCTCATCGACCCGAGGCATGGGGTAAGCATCGAATTCTGAGACCTCGTTCAGTCTCCTGAAGTCATTACAGAACCTGAAGGAGCCATCTGGCTTCGGGACCAGGACGACTGGGCTGGCCCAGGCGCTGTGGGACTCCTCGATCACCCGGAGCTGGAGCATCTTGGCGACCTCTGCTCGTATGGCGACCCGACGGGCCTCTGGAACCCGGTACGGTGGTACGCGCACCTTGACGCCTGCTGCTGTTCTGATGTCGTGTTGAGCGACCGTCGTTCTCCCGGGTACCTCCGAAAACACGTCCTGATGCTGCAACACAACGTCGCGGAGGTCCTGTTTCTGGGCAGGGCTGAGGTCGTCTCCCATCGGGACTTCCGGTACGGCTTTCCGGGCGGCCAGGACCAAGGGAGCTGGACTTGGAGGAGTTGTCCCAACCCTCCACGGTTTGAGGAGGTTAACATGGTACAACTGGGTGGGTTTACGCCTCCCCGGCTGCCTCACCCGGTAGTTCACCTCCCCAACCCGGTCAACCACCTCGTACGGTCCCTGCCACTTGGCCAGAAACCTACATTGCGCTGTAGGAATGAGGACCAGGACCAACTCACCCGGCTGGAAGAGGCGCAGCTGTGCCCCCCGGTTGTAGGTCCGGGCCTGGACCTGCTGTGCGTTGTGAAGGTGTTCGCGGACTATGGGCCAGACCTGAGCCATTCTCTCCTGCACCTGTTCGACGTGGTCCACCATGGTACGATGTGGGGAGGGTTGGCTTTCCCAAGCCTCTTTTGCTAGGTCCAGTAGTCCCCTTGGCCGCCGTCCATATAACAGTTCAAATGGGGAGAACCCGGTGGAGGCCTGGGGTACCTCGCGAACCGCGAAGAGGACGTGGGGAAGGAGCTGGTCCCAGTTCTTCCCATCCACCTCCATGGCCTTCTTCAGCATCTGCTTCAGAGTTTTGTTGAACCTCTCAACGAGCCCGTCCGTCTGGGGGTGATACACTGACGTCCTCAGCTGCTTCACCTGCAGGAGACTAAGCAGTTCCTTTAATACGCGTGACATAAAACATGACCCCTGGTCTGTTAAAATCTCCTTTGCTATCCCCACCCGGCTAAAAAGCAGCATTAGCTCCCGGGCTACTGCCTTAGCGGTGGCGGTGCGGAGGGGTAGTGCTTCAGGGTAGCGGGTCGCATAGTCTACCATGACCAGGATGTACCGATGACCCCGGCTGGTCTTAGGGAGAGGCCCCACAATGTCTAGTGCCAGCCGGTCAAATGGTACCTCTATAATGGGCATCGGGATCAACGGACTTCGGGTTGAGGGTCTCGGGGCAGTGCGCTGGCACTCCGGACACGCCTGACAATACTCGGTAACGTCTTTTTTTATCCCGGGCCAGTAGAATCGGGCTAGGATCCTATCCCTCATTTTGTCCATGCCTAGGTGGGCCCCTAAGACGTGCGTGTGTGCCATGAAGAGGACCTTACTGACATATGGCCGAGGTACTACCAGTTGCTCTGTCACTGCTCCCCCCCCCTCTACTACCCGGTATAGTAGGCCCGACCTGGTGCAGAAATGTGGGTGAGGTAGGGTACTCACCGAGTCCCTGGCCTGGCCGTCGTGGGAGAGGACGTGACTCCAGGCGTGTTTCAGGGTGTCGTCCTGTAGTTGGGCAGTGGCGAACCGTCCGGGCTGGTCCTCTCCCCTCCCGGTAGGGGGAAAGTCAGAGAGCTCCGTAAGGGGGGAACTCTCCGTCTCCCCGAGAACGGCGGACTTCTCGGACGCCGTCATGGTGTCTGGGGTTCCTGATCGGTCCGGACAGGGAGCCCCACCGATCGGGCGGGCTGGGGTGCCTGGTGGGGTGGGACCGTCCCGCTGCCGTCTCCCTCTCCCGACGTCTCGGCTGGGGAGGAGTGGGCCGCCCGAGCTCCGTAGGCGTGCCGAACGGGTCGGCCGCGTCGCCTCGGCTGGGGTCGTGGCGGTCTGGAACCGGGTTCGGCGATCCATAGCCGGTTGAAGATGGGGCAGTCTCTCCCAATCAGTAGGGGCACGGGAAGGTTGGGATCGAACCGCCAGTCGTGGAACCGCTGGGCCCGGGCAGCCAGACTGTGTCCATAGTACGCCAGGACCGCCTGCTTTAGAGTGGCGTACCGACTTGCCTGTTCCGGTGTTAGATCCTGACTCGCCTGCTGGGCGGGTCCAGTGAGGAAGGGGGCCAGAATGTGGGCCCACTGTTCCTCTGGCCATCCCTCTCCCCGGGCCGTCCTCTCGAATATCTCCAGGTACGCCTCCACATCATCCTCTGGACCTAGTTTGGTTAGGCGGCTGGTGGGCGCTGAGATCGTTGAGGCGGGCGCTGTGCGTATTTCCAGTCGTAGGACCGCTTGCCGGAGGAGGGCACATTCCTCGGCAGCGTCCCTCAGTGCGGCGGCCGCGTTTGCAGCACTGTCGGGATCCTGCATTCGGGGTCGGGTGTTCCCCCAGGGGAAAAATTACCAAAAATAAAAATGAACTCCGTAGCGCGGTCGGGTAGTCCGCCTTCTCCACCATATGTGGTACCCCGGCCCCGTAGTGTCCCCTTCCCCCGAATCAAGACAAGTCTTTGAAACAAAAAAAGCCTAACAAAGGCTCATTTATTAAGTCCAACACAAAAAAACCGGGTAGCCTCTCACTCCGTATGAAAACTATAACTTAAAGTATGGGCTCCGTGAGCCTCGGCCGGTCTCCCGTCCTCTCTCTCCCGCGGTCCCGGTCCGGGTGCGCGGCGGCTAGTCCACTTGGCCAGTCTGCCCGGGGAATGGGCCGTCCAGTAGAGGAACCCCGGTCCTGTCTGTCACTCCGTACTGCAACGACATGGGTCACTCGAGACATAACTTAATTTCCTCCTTTTATGCTCACCTGCAGTTGTTCACCTTCCTCCTGCGCAGGTGTTTCCAATCGCTCTGAGTGGTGCCCAGCTAAAGCGCTCCACAGCGCCCTCTGGGGAAACCAGGTGGTAAACCCCCTGTATGACCTGTCCCCTGGGCTTCCAGGGCCTCTGTGTACGGGCCGGGTTGCCACACTCCTCACATTCACATGATGGTGTTGTACAGACACTTGCCTGCCTTAATGTGAATTGATCTATGCACCAGCTGCTCCCTTGTATTGCTGTATTGGAAACCTGCCAGATGTCATCGCTTTGACCTGTGCAAGGTGGTGGTCAAGAACATGTTTTGCGTTTAGTAAGTAGTAGCATTGTTCCATGTCTTTTTACCATGTAACACAAATGGTTTTGTATCCAGTATCCATACTGCTGCTCGAAATGTAATTTTGTAGCATAGAAAATGTAAAACTAGTGTGATTTCATTACCCATAGGCATGATGGATTCTAGCAATGCCTTTGGACATTGAGCCCCTGTTTTGTGTAAAAGATTGTGCTCTGTGCGAGTCCCCTGGGTCTACTAGGCCACCACACCATTTTTAAGTTAATACAATGTGTTATTACTAGTACAAAATGTCATGGCCCACATTGTCTTACACTTTCTTTGGTCTCAAGGTGGAATTTTCTATTTGTCCGTTCTGAAAGAATTTCTCTTTGTTGCCTGAAATAGCTTGCAGTTGGGTTCCTGAATGATGGGGGCTGTGTAGCTATGTGTGTTAATCATGTCAGGCCATGACAGTGCTAATCCATCCCCCTCTCAAGCAGCTACTGTAAATGTTGCTTGCTCTATATTCCCCCTAGTTGGAAAAACACACACTTACGCACGTACAAACACACACACATGCACAAATGTACACACACATGCACACACACACATGCACACACACACACACATAAAAAAGCACATTAACCAAAAAAAAATAGGCCTATGCAAACATTCATCCAGACAACCATACTCACAAAAACAAAAACAGTTCCATACATACACTAAACACATATGACAAACTCACACAAACATGACCTATATATTCACACATTTACAACTACAACACACAGAAAACATACACACACACATACATCACAGACGCAGACACACAAAAGGAAGCATTTTTTTCATGTCATTGTACCTCCTATATACACTCTCAAACACACCACGTCGTGCATTATACAACGGGTCGCCATCACAAGACCGGAAATAATTCAGCATGTACCACTGCTTCTATATGTACTTTAGTTGTCGGCCTGTTTATCTCAGGGAGGTAAACAAGTAGAGGAATGCTGCTGGCGGGGCCTGGCGAGGCAGGAGATGTACAGAGACAGATGGACCAACCAGGACCGGCACAACCCGTCCAGGAAACACAGGCTGTTTGGATCACTATAGATGGAGGCAGAGCTCCTTTGAATAGACTAGGATATATTACTGAAGGTGTGTTCACTATTGTAACCTCTTTAACATATACAATGGCAATTTCAGTAAGAATAGTACATGCCAGTTCTAGGCATATGGTGCAGTGGTCGTGAGGTAAAGCGAAAGCGAAGGCACTTCCATGTTTGTGAAACAGACGTGTTGGGAATGGGGAGTCAACCTTCTAGGTTTTCTAATGAGAGCGACCTAAAGGTTCGAGTACAGAGTGGATTCTGAGGGCTCAGTGGATGAGCGGATGGGAAGACTTTCAGGACAGGTTTTCTGGACCTGGAATTGTTCACCACTTGGAGAGATAGAGAGAATGAAAAAGAAAGGCAGATAGAGAGAGTGAGGGAGAGAGAGAAAGAGAGAGAGTGAAGGAGAGAGTGGCTGGGACAGAGCGAAAGAGAGCGAGTTAGCGAGGAATTGAACTACGGAGATTGGGGAAAGCGGCGGGGGGAGAAGAAGGGGAGAGTGAGGCGAGTGTTGAGTGGGTAAACAGTGGAGTGTAAATCCTCTTTCCCTGTAGGTTTTAATCTCTCAGTGGGCGGTGCCTGTAGGCTGGGGCCTTCCGGCAGCCATTAATAACGCTGAGTGACAAGGAGCACTGCCTTAGTGGGGGCTGGGCACAGGTCACATGACTACATCTATGATGTACCACACGCCATGCACCAGTACTGTGTGCTGAAGCTCACTCTCCTCTCTCTTTACCGTTCTCTTTCTCCTTATCTCTATTTCTCTGTCTATGCATAGCTGTCAACATTGGGATTTGAAAATATGGACCTTTTCCAGCGCCCCGCCCCAGGCCGCCCTACTACCCCTACCACTGTCCACATACCCCGCACATTTAGACAAGGGTACACACAGTGAATCCTACAATCATCACTTGGCAACCATTTGCTTTAAAATATCAGTGCAACAAGGATTGGGTTAACTAGTTCCTACATTAAGCACAATTAGGCAGTCAGACTACAATTAGGCAGTCAGAATCAGATAACTGGTTGTAAGTGAAATGCTGTGAACATCCTGCTTTATATAAATAAAAACACAAAAGGGCAAACATATGGGAGATTTACAGGAAAATATTTACACTGGATGACAGCGGGCGATAAGGATATTATAGGGGAGAATTCTGGAAAAACAGGAGGGTTGACAGGTATGCGTATATATAAATATATATGAATGGAAAATGAATAAATGAAACAGTGAGAGAAAGACATGGGGTGAGAGAGAGAGCGAGAGAGAGAGACTATTGACAATGAGAGGAGTGAGAGAGAGCGAGGGAGCGAGCGTCTGCATGGCATCCAATAATAAAGTGAAAGGAAATGAGATTCAGTAGAAAGAAAGTGTCGCCTCTCAAGTTAACAGGAAGCCAATGGCGCTGGGGGGGGGGGGAGGGTGAGTCACTGACTGATCGATAACAGGGGAGAAAATTACACCGAGGAGATGAATATGGGGGGGGGGGGGGGGGGGGGGCAGGGGATGGGGTGGCGGTGGAGGAAGACGGAGCAGAATAGCAGCTGATAAGATGGGAGGCAGGCAAGAGAAAAGACGAAGTTCAATTCTGAAGATGTATTGTAAGGGGCTTTTTATAGAGGTTAGCACTTTATCGCTGTTACATGTCAAGCATGGGTTTGTTTGTTTTTTACCCCCTTGATGAAATGCTATTTTCTATTTGAAGAAAAACATTATGTTAATATGATTATTATGATTATTATTATTATTGTTGTTATTATTATTATTGTTATTATTATTGGTATTATTATTATTATTGCTGTTATTATTATTATTATTATTATTATTATTATTAGACTATTATTCGCCATTCACCTTTCTCTGTAGAGTAAAATGCAAAATCCCTACCAAAAAATCATAGTAGTCCATGTTCAACTAAAGTACACTTCCATTATGTGGACCCCGTGTTGCTGTGACCATTATTGTGTTTTATGGTATGTCTGTTGCGTTGGGAACCAACATTGCTCAGCACTGCAGCGTCAGTGAATGGGCCAACATGCCAAATGCAGACTTCAATAATGCAAAGCTCTGTTCGTTGATGAGGCCCAAAAAAAGAGAGGCAAAATGAACGCATTGACAGAGCGAGTGATGGAGAGGAGGGCTTTTAAGAGGCCATATCTCCACCACACACTCTTTTCGCCCTGCATATATGCTCAATTATTCAACACTGTGATGAGGAGGGAGGGAGGGGGAGACGTATGGGCTTATTTTAATGCCACTAATGCCATTACGTTTGTACTTGTAAAACAATTTTGTACTTATAAATATATGTTGTGTGTTTGTAAAACAAAAGTTGTGAACTTCACATATTTTGTACATGTTAAAAGATGTACTGTAAAACTCTATTTACATGTACACAATTGGATTTTCCAATTCAATCATTTTACAACTCGCTTAAACTACGAGTGCAACTTTTTTCTTTTTGACAGTAATGTTGCAGCGAGTCAACTTGTACTCGTAAACTGGGTCAACCTTTTCGTCTTGACCAATAGGCTCAGTCTCCCCCACTAGATGAAATGGAATGATATCATTAGCTGGATTATCCGTCGATCCAACACATCTGGAAAGCGAGATCAAAATAGATCAAAGACGCCAAGTAAGTCTTCAATAGTAATTCAAATAGTTATAAGATTGTATAACAGTAACTTGCTTTTAACTACTCATATTCTTATCTCTACTTTTGCTTTATTGAGCATAATAATGAGCAATGTTGTATATGAAATGCGCCACACAACATGGCATTATATTATAAGTGTCTGAGAAGCTTAAAGAGCAGCGTGCAGGTTGGAGACCAGTGAATCAATGTGTAGGAAAATTATGTAGGAACTAGATTTTGATTAAAAAAATATACTTATATACACACACACTACAGTGACTTCTGGACTCGGTTTTGTGAGAGAATTTTACTTCTGCATCTATAAACGCCAATCGGCCGTTATGTAACAGAGGGGAGAGCGGTCATGTTTGACAATGGAAATGAATGGATCTCAAGCTAGTTTTGACTGAAGAAGTTGTGAATTCAAATGTTTACGACCACTACTCCCACGGCTGCAGAACCAGAAGCTGCCGCTGGCGGCGGATTCAATGAAGCCACTGTGTGCAGTGAAAGAACTGTCAGGCTCACCCGGTCCTGGCTTCGAAATCCCATCCTGAACTCCATCGTATCTCCGGGGAGATAATTCTCTTACGCATTCGGCGTAACAGACGCAGCAGAGAAATCTGCCACGTCACGTGCACGAAACACACCCAGGCACGAAAGCTAGCACCGTTCCTTTTCCTGTTCGGAAACATGTGGACTCGATGTCCTGACAGGCTGGAGTTTGCACAAACACAATACTTGACCATGACAAATGGTGAAATGCAATATTTAATACTTCTGAAAATAGACCAACTCACTATCTCGACCACTTGCACTGACTACCATCCTCCTCACTACACATTGAGCAGAGGCCGAGCCGAGGTGAACAACTCCCTCATGTTAGGTCATATGACGTGATGTCAGGAGCTTTGCTCAAAACGGCTACTTTTTTTCCTCTGAATTTGTGCCCCCAACATTAAATCCTGCATTATCTTTTCAAATGGTCATTTTCAGACAAGGTTAATTATAACTCTCCAATAAAATATAACCTGCACAATGCTCTTTAACCCTCTCTCGGACGTGGACATCAACATCAACCGCTGCCCAGACAAATTCCAAACATCCACAAACACCGTGGGGGTATACTAAGTGTCCGAAATGCTGTGTACAAGTACACAATTGTTTTACAAGTTCACAACTTTTGTTTTACAAATGTACAAAATATGCAGTAAAACATTGTTGTTGTTTTTTTTGGGGGGTGGAGATTGGGCGGAGGGGGCTTTGGAGAAAACCTGTCCCACAAAAACAAAACAAAAACACAGGCAGCTTATTTGTTACAGTAGGTGGATATTTACTGGCAATGAAAAATGGTCCATCCTTTGTCTTGTGTGCGTTGGTAATTTCCCAGCATAACAGCCCTGTTATAAAACTGTAGCGACTCACTAAATATAAATCTGTTTTGTTGGTGGTGGTTGTGGTGGAAAGAAGGAAGAGGGGAATGTAATTTCTTTTTCAACGTCAAATCCTAGAGGACTTCTTTGTGCACAAGGCTTTGTTTCTGCATGTTCTGTGTTTATTTGCAGAATGTATTTTGTCCCTTGTACAAAAACAGAAGTTCCTTTGATTCAATGGAAAGACATTCATATTGAACTGTAGTGGAGCTGTTTTTTTTGCGTGGTGAAAAATGCCAAAGAAAAAATGAAGAAACACAAAGATAAAGAGAGAACAGCAAATGTAGCGAGGAGGAAGGAGAGCGATAAGGGGAAAAAGACAGGAGACAAACCAAGAATGTTCCAGTATAACAGAGCTGTCAGTTGGCTGAGATAAGCCCTCAGCCTCCTTCCCATCATCCTCAGGTACTTTCCCATTATGCCTCAGCTGAGCAGCATCCAGTACCGTCCGCTTCGCCACAGACTAAAAACTCCATCCATTTTTCATGGGATGTATTTCAGGCTCCTCTACTGTGCCCTTCTATCAAACACTGTGTTTCTGGCAGCACTTCAAGAGAGCAGAAACACATCATTGTCTCTATCCTGTTAGCAGTTTGTCTCCTTCAAGGAAAACCAAAACTTAAAACAACTTACTATAGATGAAAAGTGATGTAGTGGTTTACATAGTAGTGGTATGGATTCTTCTTGGTCCAAATCTCGACTTAAATGCCCGTTTAAGGGTAAGATGCAGACTACTAATACATTCCCGTGGCTTATGTTAAGTCATTTTACCTAATCTTATTTTGCAATATCATCTCAAGTCCATGTCAACATTTTGCCTTTAATATGACAACTCTATTACATGCACACATCCAGTATAAGATCACGTCATTTATATGTGGATGTTGTGTTGCCTTGCTCAAATTGCACCATGGTTACACAGCGTTGAAAAGAACATTTGCTGTATGGATCAGGTTTCATTGTGAGATGTTGTGATGACATAAAAGCATATGCCATTCTGTGCAAGGATACAAGGTAGGCAACAATGATGGGGAATGGATCAAATAACCTGAATGGTCTTTTCTTCTGTCCATCATAGAACCAGGCAGGATATTCAAACTTTAACCTTACTAAAGGCAGCCAAGGTTAAATGCAGGCACAGAGGCACTTACAATGCTAGTCTCCTGTGTATGTGTTGATGTATTCACCTTGCACAGTGGTTAGCACTGTTCCATCACAGAAAGAAGGTCATGGGTTCAAACCCAGCTGGGACCATTCTGTGAGGAGTTTGTATGTTCTCCCCGTGTTCACATGCGTTTCCCCAGGGTGCTCCAGTTTCCTCCCACACTAAAAGACATACATGTCAGGTGAATACTCCTGCCAGTGCCTTGCTCAGTGCTAGACCTGGGGTTGGGCCCCGGGCACTGCACTGTGGCTGCCCACTACTCCTAGTGATGGGTTAGATGCAGAGATCAAATTTCTTGGTACTTGTGCAATGACAATACAAGATGATTGTTCTTCTTCCCTTACCTGTACTTTCTCTCTTCCAGTCCCCACGTTCCAGAGCCAACATGGCAGATGAAGCGGACATGCGCAATGAGCTGGCTGACCTGCAGACACGGGCAGACCAAGTAGCTGATGATGTAAGAAACACATACACATGCGCACTCACGCACACATACACACTGACGCACAGGCACACGCATGTGCACACACACACGTACACATACACACATTATTTATGTAAATATATGCTTTATATATGGCCAGTGAAAATGACTAATTGTGATGAATAATTGCAGTGAAAGTTTAGGCAGACATAGTGAAAATTAAGTTGCTTTAAAGCATTTTAAATTCTTGCTAAAATCAAGTCTGCATAATCAATGTCAGGTAACATAATTGAATTCATGCAAAAAAAAAATGTATTGCAGTTGTCGGTTCTTCTTTTTGGCAGAGACAGTTAAAATATGAAATTTTCTCCTGTGAATGTGTATACCTGCCTGCAGACACACTCTTGAACTGATTAAGCCTGACGAAGGAACTGACCCTCTGTAGTCTACATTTGGCCCACCCTATCATCAGTAAAAACCATTTCTCTGGAAGCTTTGGTTCCTCCTAATGAGTTGGAGAGGAGCTTGGGAAAGAGCAGATCATTTTTGTGGAGGGAATAATAGACCAGCCCTGATGGCTCCCATTAAACATTCATGGAGAGATAATGCAAAGCTGAGAGGCTCCTCCGATACCAGCAGAGAAAAGACAGGAGGCAGGAAAAGAGAGACAGAAATAGGAAATAGTGAGATAGAAAGAGTAAGACAGATCCAGGGAGAGAGAAAGACAGTCAAGCGGGTCGCACACCAGACGAGCCATGGAGCGCAGCGTTGAGCAGCGTTGAGCAGTGTTGCGTAGTAGAAAGGACAGCACACGTTGAAAGATTCGATTTTAGGTCTTGTTTTGTGTTTAATATACCAGTTTGATCTGACATTAGAGAAAAGGAAAGAAAAGGAAAGGAAAGGGGAGAAATAATGCAGTACAGGGTGTAAAGAATAAGAGGGTGATGAAGAAGATGAATAAAAAGACATGGAGGGCAAAATAGGGATTACAAGAAAGAAGTACAAGAAAGAGGGAGTACAAGAAAGAAGGGAGAAGAGAAGAGAGGAGCAAGGGATGTCAAAGTGAATCCCCTGTGTCTCCACACATACTTACATACAGGACGATGATCTAATACGAAATATATACTGGATGTGCTAACAGCTCAAATGGCCCCATAACCAATCATGTCAATTACCAGCTTCTGTTTTTATTGCTTCAATCGCTGCTAAAAATAACATCTTAGCTGTTCATGTCTACTGTATGTCCTTCACTCACAGTAAAGACACTGTCTCCCTTTTGTCCCATCCTGCTCCCACTCTTGTCGTCCTCTCTCTCTCTCTCTCTCTCTCTCTCTCTCTCTCTCTCTCTCTCTCTCTCTCTCTCTCTCTATCCCTCTCTCTATCCCTCTCTCTAGTCCCTGGAGAGCACTCGGCGTATGCTGGCCCTGGTTGAGGAGGTGAGTCCATTGATCCCCCCCCCCACACACACACACACACACACACTCACACACTCATGACTGGACACTGTTACGAAGACAATGACAACAGCACTTTTGCCTTCTGCTTTGTCTTGGTTGACTTTCCAAGCCCTGACTGACCTGACATCAGGCCTTTATCAAAGCAGACAGTGAAGATGGAGCCTGCCTGGCCAATGTGTTATTCTGCCTCTCCTGTCCTGTCTCTCATCTGTCAAACACCCTCACTTTTTCCTTGGTGACTTTAAACTGCCTGCCTAGTACTAAGATGAACTAGGTGATACACAATCTGTGTATCATTTGTCACAATCTGTGTAAATGTGTCGTTGTCGTGGTCAGAGTGAGATTCAGCGTTTTTAATAATTGGGCTAAGCTATTTGGTGTGATAATCAGAATATGTATTATAACACTGTAACATTTAACCTTATGTATCGGGCCCATAAATGCAGCAAATGGGACGGGCCCGCGCCGGGCTCAGACAGAATGTGCACGGGCTCCGGTAGGTTTGGGCTTGTTTTTTTGGGCCGGATCTAAGCTCTAGTGCACGCATACCTGGTTGGTAAGATGGAATGGATTGACATGCTATTTTGTGCAGTTTTTATATCAGCATCTAAGGCAACCTGACTACACATCAATAAATCTCGAAATGGTTTTAATGTCACAAAGTGCCGGCTGGTTGATAGCTCTCGTTGTATATGACAGGATAGTTGTGTGGTTATTCAGGTTGTCCTTTGACTGAAGCCTCCTGGATTCAATGTCCTGTTCAGGCACCACCCTGTTATAGCATCCACAGGCAAGAGCTGTATCCTTTACCAGCTAATGCACTGGCTGAATATGAAACCCAGGAAAATGTAGATCTCCTCTGGAAAAATTTCAGAATCAACATCATGGGAATTCAAATAAAGTTTTGGTGGAATTCAACCCCTGGTCAGCATCAGTACACATGGCTCTGGAGTCAAGGTTGAAATGGTGTCACTAGATGTACAGAGAGAAATCCTGTAGGATGTAGACAGTAGTATGTACTGTATATGCCTTCCTGAAATCTAGTGAGTTAGATTAGGCACCAGGCCCACAATCTGAACAGGAATAATGGTAATGAGGTAATCATACTAGATACTAGAACAATAAAATAGTAAAACAATATGTATATGTATATATATATATATATATATATATATATATATATATATATATATATATATATATATATATATATATATATGCATATGACATTGTCCGGTCCCACCATTGCAGAAAAAAAGAAAGAAATGTGACCCATTTATGTGAAGGCCAGTTTTTATCACTTATCACAGGTGCATGCTATTTTAGCATGGACATATCTTTCCCAGACACAGAGATGTGGGACAACAGTTCCACATGAGACAGCCAAGTCTGGGCTTACTCCCTCTCGTCACCTGCAAGTATGAGCGAGCATGAGCTAAACCAATCAGCAAGCCATCACAGTCTCCCAGACACTGTAAATGGGTACCATCATGATAATGGATACGTTGATATGAAGAAAGAAACGACACTATATTGACGCTCCATCAAGCTCATTTGTGGTGTATCTCGGCATAATTGGAAACCTTAAATGCCAAGCAGCTGTATCCTGTCAGAGTCTATTTGTTCACGATTGGACCAATGGTCTTTAAGGTGGATATCTGCCATAGACCTTGTCATTTCTGAACCCTGTCTGCATTGTGATTGGCTGTGTGAGTACAACACATCAAAGAGACAGCAGATAGAAAAAAAGATGTTGGATGCAATGTTAGCAAGTACATAACTCTGAAAAAGTACATAACTCTCAGTTTAGTTCCAAAGAGTCTGCTACTAGGGGCCTCTGAGTATCTGTCTCTGGACATGTAATATGCTGGAAAGTGCTGACAAATAAGGATGTTTAACTGCTTTGTGGCTCCTCTCTGTCTGTCTGACAATGCATTTTCTATTACAGCAACTAATGGTGTCTCTAGGGGACTATAGGCCAGGTATAGACCAGGAAAGAGCACCCACATGGAATTATGGTCCAACATCTACTGTGAATTGTCTAGGATATTACTCATAGTTCATAGTAGTAATGAACAGGTGTGTGTTTGTTTGTGTTTACTATGTTTCTACATAGTGATTTAATTGAATTTGGCACAACTTTATTTTTAACTGGTAATGAAGGGCAAAGCTACCCCTGGGACATGAGGAGGTGAAGGGTAGATGTTCATTTGATGCAAATATCAGCAAAATGCCCAGCACAGAGTTTAAATTGATCGACCGTGGTCGACCGCAAATATTGGTTCTTTAACGATAGTATATTTCTAGTACAGTGGGTGGGCTTGATTGCATTTGTGCCAGGGGTGATTAAAAATAAATGAGTGAATGTAGAAATCTGTCTTTTGATGCAACATCAAAAACACCCCCTGAAACCATGGTAACCCTCCTTAAACCGAATACCATGACAAAGTACTCGGAGCAGACAGTCAACGATATCTTCACCCCCGTGTCCTCTGCCGTGAGTGGGCTCTCATCTAATCGCGCCCTAACTTAATAAGTGAAGAACAGTTAACACAAGTGCCACATATATTGGCAATCTACCAAGTGAACCACTAGCAGATAACCTGAAAATAGAAGCCCACACCCCATAGCCAGAGCCTGTAACTGCCCTGCAGGCAGCCTCCTCAAACTGCATGTGCTTAAGTGCTTGTGTATAGTACACTACTTAGTAGGAATTAAGAAAGCATTACAAGAAGAGGATGCTTTCTCTGATGTGAGGATTAGCTCCCCCCACCTCCTTCTAATGTTAAGTAGGATGCACACATTACTTGTCTTTACAGTCTAAGCTGGTCTGGGCTTCTGTAGTGCAATGGGAAAACATCTCAAATTTGAAACCGAGGTTCAAGTTATTATTTTTTTTCCCCCTAGTACAAATGTCACAAGATCCACCTTAACACCTTAACTGAATACAGTTCCATGTATAAAATGTTAACCCATATACTTGCACATGAATCCTTATAGGATTTTTTAAATATAGGATTATAATGTAGAGGTTTGCCACAAACAGAGAGAGAGAGAGAGAGAGCGAGCGAGCATGTGAAGGACATCGGCATCAGATGTCTCTGTGGACCACATGGGCGAGCTGATTGGACAGTATGTGAAGCATCAGATTCTGCATGAGGAAGGATACAATGTTTGATTATCTGTGCTGCCCAAGCCATGCTGTAAAATGATTCTGGGACTGCAGGGTAACCAAGTGGTCAGTGAGATCAACCAGATGCCTGGAATTAGACACCACCAGCCAATAAATGTCCCACAGTCTCTCTCTCTCAGCGACGTAATGAATCCACATTACAAGTCAATTCGAATCAACATCGTTGTATTCCCCACGGTGAGATGTAGAGAATACTCGGCACAAAACATGTATTAGAGAACAAAATATCAATCAAAATACTTCATGAGCAGCTTTCTGAAACAGGTCTATGAGGTTATTGTAATATTCAATAGTCATTATTACAAATCGGTAACACACAAATGGGGCTAAACACAGATTAGTCTGTTAAAAGGTTATTTTTCCCTCTCCTGATAGTTCATTGATTATACGTTAGAAATGTGTACAAAATGAATCAATTAATGGATTACATCATTCCTTCTCCAGGTGATGGTAAAAGAAAGTGTCTGCATATCAGATATCAGTTATGATGAATATCCAGTGAATTCTGAGGGCCTGAAGCTCGGTTAGAGCTGCTCCATTACCAATAGGGATAGATTCCAGGAGATAGAGCACCGACCTCAAGACGAACAATCAATACCAGCCATCAGGCAGTCTCACCGTCCACATGCATGACCTCGTTTCCCGCTATGCTTGTTTGCTTTCTTTGTCTTCGCCTTTGTTTCCTTTTTTCTGGCTCTTTCGTATGCTTTCAATGCAAATCCTCCTGGAGTCAGCAAAATACCTTGCTTGAAGGGCACGCGGCAATTGTTCTTAATAACATTAGCTGAAAGAAAATCTAATCCTTATTTTAATTTATTCTAAAATTGGGTTCTTTAAAGGTTTTAACACAAAATGTCCCTTACATTCTTGCTGGTGATTTAGCAACAATGCAAACACCACACGCTTCCTATGTGCGACCTTTGACTTTTTATGATCAAATAATGCTTTCCTGCCCACTAAAGGCCTATGTGGGGTTAATTGTTAATTATATGGGCAGAAAATATTCAATTAATTGAAACAAGTTATCATTTTGGCTCACAAAATGAAAGTGTGTGGCTAGTTTTTGCTTGAGGGGGGGGGGAGCTGAGCATTAAGCACTAATCACAGGTTCTGGGGAGTGTTGATATGACAGCAGGGTGTGGAAAAGACCCTGCAGTTATTTCAGTGTAATAGGGTGTATCTAGTGTCAGAGTCACCTCCCACGTCAATATTTGTCAGTTATATGGTGGGTGTGCATGCACCTTATGTGGTTTCTGTTGATGTGTTTATGTGTGTGTGAGTGTGTGTGTGTGTGTGTGTGTGTGTGTGTGTGTGTGTGTGTGTGTGTGTGTGTGTGTGTGTGTGTGTGTGTGTGTGTGTGTGTGTGTGTGTGTGCGCTTGTTTGTTTGTTTGTTTGTGTATGTTTGTGTATTTGTGTGGCTGTGTTCTATCTGTGCAGGTTTGTGTGCTGCACCCAAGCATGTCTGTGAAAATTGTGTGTGTGTGTGTGCATCCATGTGAGAGAGGAGGAGATGATATCAGCGGGTGATACTGTGCCAGTCGGCAAGGTCAGACGTCCTGTCCTGTAGCTTTGTTGCCATGGACAGCCTGTTCCCATGGTACCAAGTACATTTACGGTGTGCTAGAGTTACTGAGTTGGCTTTTATTGAGGTTTATTGTGTCTATTCTGTGGATCAACACACCACTGCCAACCCTCTCTGGGAGGTTAAGTTTAAGCATCGTCGCTGTGAGAGGGGCTCATAATCAGGGGAAGAGCAAATCAATTGGCAGTGGTCACACAATGAACGTTGTGTTTAAACACTGCCGTCTGTCTGATGTTCTGTGTATTGCAGGATCTTTGCCCGTCAGAAGAAAGTCCAAGGCTTTTAGTTGTTAGAGTTGAGCCCTCTCTTGTCTGTAGTGTGTGTCTGTATCCTGGGTCTACCTCAATGTTATGTGATTGTTCCCACTCTCAGATGACTTTATTCTATTGTTTATCTGAGCTATATCTTATTGTTTCACACAGATCCACGGTCTGTACATGAGTGGTGGATTGTGTGTGTGTGTGTGTGTGTGTGTGTGTGTGTGTGTGTGTGTGTGTGTGTGTGTGTGTGTGTGTGTGTGTGTGTGTGTGTGTGTGTGTGTGTGTGTTGTGTGTGTGTTGTGTGTTGTGTACTGTTTACAAGCTAGCCTGCAGCTTGCAAACAATATCCTTGTGTGCCCTATGTCGAAGGGTAGCTATGCTGGCAGACATTTTGTAGTATTTTGTGTTAGCCCATTTGTCCCAGTCAAAGTCAAAGCTGTAACCCTGGTAGAGCTGGTAGTCTACACTGTCCACGCATCTACACCGACTGGGGCGCTGAATCTAGCTGTGCAAAGATACGCCATATAATATTAATCATGGCGGCTGATGTGCCAAACGCTGCTGTTTGGGAATTGAGACTAGCATCAAGTCAATGCTACAATTATACAATTACAGTTTTACAGGTAATGGAGCCTCCAACCAAACCTGCAGTGCTGTTTAAATGTTGCTCTTGACATTGAGATAATGGACATAGTTTATCCAGAGATATGAACAGTTTTATTGGATTGCTAAATGTGTGCAATCCTTTGTAGAGTTTGTTGCTAAATGTTAATATGGTGACAGATACAAAATATATTTTTTTTTTAAAAGAAACATCTGGTAGAGACATTCAGAGACATTCTGATAATGAATTGACAAAAAAGATGACAGCTCACAATTTTAGCCTCCGCTTTATAATTATCAGCTCCGCCGTTTGTATTTGTTTATCAGTTAATATGGTAGGTAAAACGAATTGACTCAACTATGAGAACAGAAATGTGTTGAAGCTTAAATGTACTTTGATGGTATGGTTAATAAATAGTTATTGGAATTGTTGAGATGAGAAATTGGCATGGGCAGCGTTTACTACCGGTATGTAGTATTGTACGTATGTATGAGTATTTGTACCTTTACTAAGTATTGGAGCTATGGGCTGTCCACCTCAGCTTGACACTGCTTTGTTAACGTGTACTTACAATTACCCTCTTTTTCTATTCTCTTTCCTACTTTGCTTCCTTCCACTTTCTCTCCATCCACCTCCAAACATCTCTCCCCTCCGTCCGTCTTGCCGTCTGTGTGTTAGAGTAAAGATGCTGGCATCAGGACTCTGGTCATGTTGGATGAACAGGGAGGTAAGTCAATAGGGTCAGATTGGGATTTCTCTGCCACCTTTCATCTGTTCTTTGTGTTCTGTCCTATGTTATTCTGTTGCTCTCCCTTTAGTCTCAATTGCTGCTATTTTAAGCTGTAAGAAAATGCAGTAGATGAAGTCAGTGACACATCTGGTATAATTTCAGATGGTTCCTGTTGTAGACAAATTCTGTTTTCCACCAGAATATTTTCTCTTATCGTGTAGTCTTACGTTTAGTCTAATGTTCATATAGCCTACTTTTTATACTGGATGTTACTGACAAGCTATGCTTCTGCTGCTCCCAACTGCTACAGCTTTTTAAATATTCCCGTGCTGGAAAATATATGACAGTTAAAGTTCTTTATATAACAAACCTTTATATCAGGAGGTTTGCTCATTATACTTCAGCATTCGAATCCTTAAAAATACAGAAGGGCTACTTAAAATAGCCCTTCTGTATTGATATTTTACTCCCAAGTATATTAGATTTTTTTTCATGACAAAACCCATACATCATCCATACTTGATGTTGTCAACATTTTTACAGGGTGTAATAAATACCAAACAAAATGTGTTGCTATACTTTATACTGTAATTGCTATAGCTTACAAGCATTCAGCACCTTCTTTCGGCACTTTCTTTTTAACTTAATGCATTTTCCCTCAAGGATTAACCATGTCATCCTCAGGTCCTGATAAATGCACTGCGTGTGTACTTCATCCAGCATGTCCACACAGTGTACCTTTTATAAACTGGTTGTCAAATTCAGCACATCGATCCCTCCACACAGTATTTTCTTAAAGCGATGGACAACAGTTATCCGTCATTTACTTCTAGTTATGTTGTTAAGGATTATCAAGGTGTGCATTAAGCATCAGAAAATTATGTTCCATGAAATCCATCGCAATCTCACCTAATTTCAGTCTATCGTTTCCTTCTATTCATTCAAGCAGATGTAATGGGTGGAGTCTATTTTCCCTCCTGGCTATGTAGCCAAGTGGGTTTCTGATTACTGAGTTTGTTAGCAGACATCATGCACTTTTTTCATTTTCCTGACAAGATTTTGGGGAGGTGTGTAGTGGATTCATCCCTCTGTGATAGGTTATTTTATGATTTTAGATCCTGTTGTCCATCACTTTAAGGTCCCTGCAAGGCCATTCATATGCTTCACATATGAGCAAGAAACGTCGTTAGGGTCCCAGCACCAACCTCTCTGTTACACCATCAGGCTCCTTCTTCTGACCCGATTCACATGAATTGACAGATGAAGCGGGAGGGAGGCGTTTAGATAGATCATTTAGATAGGCCTACTAAATTTAAACCAAAACCAATGGTTTTAAACTTTGCTTCAGCCGTGATGTCAGTGAGATGCCAGTTAGCATGGTTCCCCAAGGCCAGGAGTGACAGGATGAGTGAGGACAAATACACAAAGTGTGTGCTAGTATAGCCATGTCCTCTTATGCTTTGATTGCAGCTTGACTGGTAAAGACAAACATTCATCATCTCACTCATTCACCCTCGAATCCACTCCAGACTATTGGCTTTCAAATGAGGTTGAGAAAAATGGATGCAGAGTGATATCCAGGAAACGCTACGTACACAGATAATAAAGATAAAAAAACACTAAAGATGTTTTGGTTTCAGATGCAGAGGCATGCATCTCCACAATCTGAAAATAAATGTTTCTTGAACTTGAGGTCCAAAACATCAAAATTTCATCCACAATTATGAAGTCCCTTAAATTGTCTTTATTATAAAGCCAACATCAACATTTGGTCCATTAATTAAATAGAATCTAATATATTGATTAATATAGTAATAATTAATAATAATTAATAATTAATGAATATATCTATTGATATTAAATTACGTTAAAAATTCATTTTAAATCTATGGTGTGGTTTGCGGCTGAATCTATTTCAGTATCTGATAGTTTAGGCTGAACTTAGTCGAATACCCAAAAATAATCCATTAACTTAAGGCTGATGATACGAAGAGGTTTGTTAACTAGAACACACTGCAATGGACAAAATTGTAAAAATAACAATATATTGTAAAAATAACAATATATTCACAGTATACTCTTGACAAAGTACACTACTCAAATCAAGACATTCCTTACATATTTGACTGTGTTGTATTTTCCAGTGCAAACAGTAAATGCCTTTGTAATGCTAAGGGATTAAAAGAGGCTGGTTCATTGGTCCTGCATATATACTAAAGAAAACCAACCTCTGTATGCCGCTGCCTGTCGGGATATCAAATCACCCCACATGTACAGTTTCAAGACTAAAAGAGCTAAATGTTGTAAGGATAGCTGGTATATTCTGGAGAAAGAAAGGAGGGCGTGTGTGCGCATAAACTGTATCACTACCACAGGGTTTGTGCGCTTTTCCATGCGTGAACAAGCAGCCTAATTAGCCTGTCTAATGGAACATACAGCCTTTTTGTCTCCTTTATCCTCTCTCTCCCTCTCTCTCTCTCTCTCTCTCTCTCTCTCTCTCTCTCTCTCTCTCTCTCTCTCTCTCTCTCTCTCTCTCTCTATCTCTCTCCCTCTCTCTTTTTTTCTCTTTTCCCCATCTCCTGAGTGATGGCCAGTCCAGTCTGGTACTATTAACACGGCACTGTAATCAATTAACAGTTTCAAATTACCTCTGCCCCTTAGCAAACCTTAACCTGATGCCCCTCCCTTCTCCCTCTGCCTCTCTCTCTCTCTCTCTCTCTCTCTCTCTCTCTCTCTCTCTCTCTCTCTCTCTCTCTCTCTCTCTCTCTCTCTCTCTCTCTTCATTCGATCATCTTCAATAACACGTATCTTGAAATGTGATTATTTAAAATTGAAAAAGGCCACGTTAGTTGCTTACAACCTTTTTATAGACAAACTAAAAGTATTAATGTAAATGAATACCTGTACCTGATCATTAAATACCAGTAATTGATCTGAGGTGTATATACATTTGTGTGTGTGTGTGTGTATGTTCTTCAAAAGACACAGTACTACTAATGCATGTTCATGCGCACACACACATGCATGCGTGCATGCATGTGTGTGTGTGTGTGTGGCATGGCAGGAGGATTTGTCATTGGTTCTTGTGATGCATTGCCTTCTGTGCAGACCGAGCCAGTGCTAATGAGCCCCTCACGACCCATCGGATGCCTTTTACACCTCAGTCAGGGGGGCTGATAGATCACCCCTCTAGCTAAGACTATTTCAACTGTTATAATAAAGCATATGCTCCCACTCCCAGGGAGAGCTGCTCATATCTTCTGCTGTTACACAGTAAAGAAGAAGAAAAAAGGCTATGCCCATCTCCACTCACTGTATTGATTTATTGCATTGACTTCCAATACCTCGCTGAGGCTTCTTCTATTTCTATCTGTTAACTACCACCAAATTCAAAATCTCGTGCAATGATATGGAAAGCTGTGATTGGTGGGAATACTAAGATTGACTGGCTGGGGGAGGATGTCATTAAAGAGAGCCTTGAATTCAGCAAGGAGATAAGTCTCTCTCTCTTCTCTCTCGCTTCCAATCCCTTGTGCTTTCTGGGATTAGTGGGGCAGGCTAATTACCGGCTCTGTGTCGTGTTTTTACTGGTGAACTCCAAGGAATAACCCTCCTTAAATCACACACATACACCCTATATGTACACACCAATAGTCTGATAATGTCTGAAATATCTTTACCATAAATGATTATCTAGAAACTCCAGAATATGTCACGGTCTGTGGCCCTGCCTTGTTACTAGGGATGTTGCAAGGTTGGTAAACCAGGATTCAAAGGTATGTTAGACCCTCTGCAGGTAGGCCTACTAACACTACCAACTAGCAGGCTTACAGCTCACCAGCAAACATGCTACCAGTCTCTTTTTATACCTGTTCACATTCACAGACCTACAGAAAAAGGCTACAGAAAGTTCAAGCCCAAACCACATAAGGGAGAGGAGCGTGTTAATATGCATGTTTAGCAGTCATTGTTAGGGGTGTGAGGGATTTGGAGTATCTTCACACCAGCTCTACAACGTTGACCTGATTTGGCATGTATCGTATCTGTTGTATCGCAACTGGTGGGTCGCGACCCATAAGTGCACTAGAAAGAAGCCCATGAATTAACTAATGTGTCAATGTTAATTCATGTTTCAATGGCTTAGTTTTTCATTGAGTTTAGCCCAAATTGTTTCAGCTTTTTGGTCGCTCAATGTTTTTAATAGTACATCAAGGCATTATTGATTACTGCAATATTGGTAAATACTTTTTTTTGGGGGGGGGTCTTAATGACTAATAAAACATGTGGGTCCTGAGACGAGACCAGTAGACACTGATATAGTGTATACTAAATAATAATATTAAGAATTGATTACTTGATACAACAAATTAAGTGTGCAGTGAAAAACATGTTTGCTAAATAAATGTAATTCTAAAAAATAAATGCATGGAAGGGATTGGTTACATTTCCACAGGTATGCTTTTGAAGAGAAACAAAAAAAACCTAACTGGATAAGGTCTCCCTCAAACCTCCTCAAAAACATGTGTATGTGTGTGTGTGTGTGTGCGTGCGTGCGTGCGTGCGTGCGTGCGTGCGTGTGTGTGTGACCTTGGCTCAAAGCTTTTTGCGTGAAGTATTTTCTACCAGGGCTACAGAACAGTCATCCAGTTCTGTGTTTCACTCTCCCATCATGCTTTTCACCTCAACCATTAGCATAATGAATTACCTCTGGTCCTCATTATCATGCATGCATTCATGTGTTTTGATGTTATGCTATTAGTCATGTCTTATTTTCATTTTCCTTCATGTGTTCCTTCTTTCAAATTGTTCCTTCCTTTTATGTTGAGTGGCCATCTGTGTACTTACTGGATGACAATTCCCCTCTTTTTTCCATTTCCTTCGCCATCTCTAGTCTTTCTTCCTTTCTTCCATATTTGCCTGTATGGCAACATTGAGAGGCATACTCTCTAGTCTTTCTTCCTTTCTTCTATATTTGCCTATATGGTAACATTGAGAGATATACTGCTCTCAAAGCCAGACTGTGATTATTATGTTCTGTATGAAATACACACTTACTGCTGCACTTCTCAGATGAAACTGAAATATAGATCTTTTCAATTTGTCAGACACACAACTGTCATTTGATATTTGTAATAAAACACTGTATCCACTGCATGGGTCCAGTGACCTTGGCCAGGTTATCCAGACAGGTTAAAGGTATCGCTTCTGCAAAATCATGCAAGCATGCATTCATGCGCGCGTAGGGCACGCACGCACGCACGCACGCACACTTAGCGCTTATTGCCAGCTCTGCCTGATGCATATTTCTAACACTCTCTGCCTCGTAGCCTAGCGCGCTAACTCATCGCAAACTAAACCAGTCCAACTCATTTCACACTACTCTCATGCCTTTGTCCTCACCAGAGCAACTCGATCGTGTCGAAGAGGGCATGAACAAGGTCAACGCAGACCTGAAGGAGGCCGAGAAAGATTTAAAAGATTTAGGCCAGTGCTGTGGTCTGATATGCCCATGTATTAAGAAGTAGGTACCGGCAGGGGAGACCTGCCCCCCTCCCTCTAGCCTGTCCAGTGCTGGTGATGGTGGTGATGGTGGTGGTGATGTCTCTCTTGTCACAGTCAATGTCTCTTTTTGTCTCCTCTTCCTTTGTCTTACCACTCTACCCCCACCCCCTACCTCCTTCCCCTACTTCCTTCCTCCCAACCTCTTCTTCTCTTCTCTCTTCTTCTCACGTGCTCGCGTTCTTGTGGTGGATGTGTGACAATGTGTTGGTAATCAGAGCAACTGGAGCGCATCGAGGAGGGGATGGACCAAATCAATAAGGACATGAAGGATGCAGAAAAGAATTTGAACAATCTAGGACAGTTCTGTGGTCTATGTTCATGTCCCTGTAACAAGTAGGTGCAGCCTGCCTCGTCCGACTGCATGTGTATGTCCACTGCCTGCCTGTGCCTCTCTACCTGTGTGCCCCGCTTCAGCCCACATGGTGTCTACACCATGGGGATCCCGTGCTGTGAGCAGTCAAGCCCACGCAACACACTCCAGGAAGACCCAAAACATACATAACTGTGCGTGTGTGTGTGCATGCGTGTGTGCGTGCATGCGTGTGTGTTGATGGGTGAGCAAAAGAGAGAGTGCACAATGAAAGTTGGATGGACAAATGGATGTGTCCTCTCCACAGGGCACACATCCCACAGGGCACACGTGGATGTGGATGCATGTGCGCGCCAAAGCCATGAAGGACCACTCCACTCTCTTGACTGTCACACATGCACGACAGGGCACATCACAACTACGCCACTCTGATCACGCCCCAAACCCCCCACGGCCGGCCTGAAAAAAAGCCCTTCATTCATCAGTGGATAAGAGATTGTCTGTTAGCCAGGGCCGAACATCTGAGCCACTGTGTTCCTCTTTACAACCCCCCCCCCCCCCATCTTGACCCCCACTCACCCCCACCCCTCAACCCACCACACCCTGCACCCCCTCCTCTAGGCAGACCCTCGACCACAGAGCTACAGATGCTCCTTATCGTCTCATTACCTCGTAGGGATGATGGTTATCGGGTTGTCATTTCTCGCCACCAATTAAGGCTAATACGATTTACTTCTACAATGAGACCGCTTTTAGATGTCACACTCTATCCTAGTGTAGCTGTAGTCCTTCTAAACATTCACAATGTTCATTCTGCTTCAACACTGCTGTTGATGGTTTTTTTCCATATTCCTTCAGAGCTTAATTGTGTCATTTAATCTATCTAATTCCTCTTGAGGATGGAGCCACATGGCAACCTGCTCAGCTGCCATGAAGCAAAGTTATTACAATGATTACACCCGACATAAACCTGGGATAAGAGTGTCCATGTTAGACAATTCACATGCAAACAGTTTCTCAACTCGAATCGCAGTAGCACTAGTACAATATAATGGATGCCATATAGCAATAAGAAGATTATAACCAAAATTAGTTTCTGTAGTTGTTACCAAATTGTTTACAGCCAAACCAAATTCAGAAATTCAGGAATGTATTTAACTAACATGAACTTCCAAAGGAACACTAAGTCATGTCTAAACATGCTACTTTATGACTCACAAAACAGTTTTTAAGTCCTTACATTCACTTGCCTTCCCAGCCACTGTAGCTGCCCCCCAGCCAAAAAAAACATACAAGAAGAAGGCAAACGTGTGAATATATTAATATACCACACCCTATATATTCCTGGAACCATAAATGTACTCTTATTGAGCGTGCATTATTAATGATTCTATTCCGATGCTAATGCATCCATACAGATCCCAGATCAGTCATCAATTTTGCTCAACTTTTGTATAACCAATTCTCTGCCACACTATGGCCTCTGAGGCCATGTCTGAGCACAGCTTCTCTCTACTGTACATGTCCTTATCAGAGCTATAAAATACAGGGATCCGCATGACTAAATGGCTATATCAACAGAAGCCTTTGTAAGATTTGCCCGGCTGTGTATTAAGGCTCAGTTGAGAGATGTGTTTGTCGACCAACTTGTCATTTCTATAGCTCTGATGTAACCACAGCCCAACTCTTTTACATCCTCCTCCTCCTTCGCTTATTACATGCTTTCTGTTGTTTTATTTACCAGATATAGATATTATATATACAGTCAACTGGGAGAAGTAGTGTTTGAAAACAATGCATTGGTCTGGTTGAAATCTACTCTGGGCACAAGACAGTTGGGTTTCACCACACGATGCCTTATTCTGATTGGATCACATAGTGAATGTTTTTAACACATTTCTAAATCCTGTGTGGCGAACCCCAACACTATGTCCCGAGTATTTTTATTTTATTTTTTTCCAAACTACTGCTTGACTGTGTATACTGAATGTATCGTCATCCAAACCAATCCTTCCAGATGCAATGAGGGGCTAACACAGCTATCGTCTTTCGACTGCTACTACTACTATTGGGCTTTTAGGATAAGGAAGAGTGTCCCACAGTGGATCTCTGGTGGACGTTGCTTTCAGCAGCCTGAGGGAGTTATGATATGATGTGCTCTGGTCCTAACCCCCATGTGTGTATTACATGTCCCCGACTCCAACACACCCCACACATCCCCACCCCCTGTCTCTGTACGTGTTACTACTATATGTTGTGTGGGACTGGATGAGCCATTTATGCTTCTGTGTGTGTGTGTGTGTGTGTGTGTGTGTGTGTGTGTGTGTGTGTGTGTGTGTGTGTGTGTGTGTGTGTGTGTGTGTGTGTGTGTGTGTGTGTGTGTGTGTGTGTGCATACGTGCGTGTGTGTGCGAATTTGTGTGTGTGTGTGTGTGTATTCATTTGAGTGTGAATGCATGAACTATGTTGTGTTGTGTTATGTTCTATGTTGTGACTTTGTGTGCTCTGGTGTCATGTGGTGATCTATGTACTGTATGGTTTTGTATTGTTGTGTATTGTATATGTATATGTGCTTGTGGGAGAGGGATTTGATCAATCATTCCTATCTCAAACAAGCCACATGCATGCTTACTGTGCTATTCAAACTAATGGTTGATCTGCACACTGGATCAATGGCACCAGTAGAACTAACCTGCATCTATTTCCACTCTAACAACACATTAGTGCCATGTTGCTTTTTAGAGAGTGAATTGGCTTGACATTATTATGCCTTGCATTGTATAATGCAGGTGTTTAATGTCTATGGTAGCATTATACATTGCATTTACACTCACTGATACAGATACACAAGTGGTAACTATAGTGCTCACTAACTACACACACACATGCACACACACACACGCACACACACACACACACATACACATGCAGTAACACGTTGACACACACACACACATGCACGCGGTGTCCCTGGCCTGACTAATAACTGTGTGTGTGGTAGGATTAAGGGCGGGGGTCAGGCCTGGGGAGCAAACCAGGATGGAGTGGTGAACAGCCAGCCTGGGGCTCGCGTGGTGGATGAGCGCGAACAGATGGCCATCAGCGGGGGCTTCATTCGCAGGTGAGCGTGTTTGTCAAGGGAGAGAGTGTGTGTATGTGTGCGTGCGTATGTGTGTGCATGTATGAGAGAGAGAGAGAGAAATAAAGAGCAAGAGAGTGAGAGTACATGCAAATATTGTCGCATGATGCGCAGAAACACACCAAAACCAAAACACAAGACATGCACTCCCTCTCTCAGTCTCTCTTTGGATGCGTTTCCAGGGTAACGGACGATGCCCGGGAGAACGAGATGGATGAGAACCTGGAGCAGGTAGGCGGTATCATTGGGAATCTGCGTCACATGGCCCTGGACATGGGCCAGGAGATCGACACCCAGAACCGACAGATCGACAGGATCATGGAGAAGGTACAGTGTGAGCAAAGAGACAAACATAGTTAAAGATAGTTATATCCATTAGTCAAACATAGTTAAAGATAGTTATATCCATTAGTCAAACATAGTTAAAGATAGTTATATCCATTAGTCAAACATAGTTAAAGATAGCTATATCCATTAGTCAAACATAGTTAAAGATAGTTATATCCATTTGTTGCGGGAAGACTTTCATTAGACTTCAGCACCTGTCGGTCATAATGGGAAAACAGGAGGAAGGATCATTATCATCCAGTGCAAAGAAGCCCAAAGGAGAAGAGTTGTTCTCGTTTCTCAACTGCTAGGGGTCAATATTGTCAATTGTATGCAGCGTTTGGATTAACATTGATTGAGCCACTTTTAATACCTGGCTTTGTCTCGTGTCTCCAGGCGGATTCCAACAAGACCAGGATTGATGAGGCCAACCAGCGGGCTACAAAGATGTTGGGAAGTGGCTAGACGGCGAAGAAAACTGTGCTTTTGTTCACGTTGACCCCACCCCCGTCCTCCCCCCAACATGCCCCGCCCCAACACCTGCGCCATGTGCCCTCGTCCTTGCAGTGGGTGGCGCAAAAACATGCTTTTAACGTGATACTTACACTGTAGAGGTTCGCACACATGCACATATCTGCCCCCCCCCCCCCGCCTCTCCTGCCACCCTATCTGTCGTCCATGTTGTGATGTGCCGTTTCTCTTTGGCTTCTGTTAACATATGATAGTCCTGATACCAAGCGTCCATGTGTGTGTTCCCTCCCCCCCCCCCCCCCCTCTCCCTGCTGTATATAGGGGCGTCTTTGATGGCTTCACAGATTTAGTTCCCCTGTCTAGTTCTCTCTGTGTCTTACTCTCTGTATGTCCTGCTGTCGTTTTTTTTTAAGTCTATGTATAAAATAAACTGTGTGTACACCTTGGTATAAAACAGCCGCCATCGCAGGCGTGTCTTCTCATCTGCACTCCCCACCACCCCTTGTGTCAGTATTCTGATGTTGTCCATGTAAAACACACTGCTAGGCTACGTTTGTGATGCTAGGACCACAGTGACTCACCGTACTTGTCCAGCCTACTATACCACCTCGGGCTCACCCCGCTACTGCGAAGATGAATGTCTAATTGAAACAAAGAACTAAATGTAAGTGACAAAGACGCTGAGGGCAAACCAGTGGGCTGTCTCTATTGACACTTCAATTGAACCTAAAACTAATTGAAACTAAATTGAAGATGGTTTGCACAGATTTGACCCATAGTATCCCTGGTTCATTGATCTCAGGGTTCTTCGTTGTTAAAAGTGAACACATATGTAATAAGGACATTGTTAATGGTAGTGTGTGTTATGCTGTGTTAATAAACAAGCATGGTGTGCTGGGTGAGAAGCAAACCTGTTGGTGGCAGTTCTGTAGCTATCAGAGATTGTTATCACCCGCCGTGTGTGAAGATAGGATGGAGGCTCGGCTGGGGTCCAAGTCATATTACAACACAACAGAAAACTGATTATAAGTCAAGAAATAGGCTCTGATACATTCAGTCAACAACAGCGGGCCATACTACTACTATTCAACAATATAACGTTGCTCAATAAGTGTGTTATGCATGTTCAACTGCTGTCAGCTCATAAACAATTTAGGCAGATGAAAATACCAGGGCAATCGCATGCTTTGCATGTAGGCCACACAGATGACAGGCCTGTCTACTGCCCCTGCGCCACAATAGTGCCACTCATTGCACTCATATAATGTACGTGTACCTTTCCAGACTGTGACCATCATTGTAAAATATTACCATGGAACATGCCAATAAAATCATAACTAGAAAAAAAATTCAACATCCATTTGTGTCCATTTGATTTTGTGTGGTGGTGAAGTGTGATTGTAGCATGTCTGGGAGTTGTAGCTATGTTTTCTATGCAGTTCAGTGGAGAGAGCATGATGTTGGGACAGTTGAGGTTTAAGGATCCATTACTAAGCAAGTAAGGATGGCTGTTGAGGATAAATGTTTAGCAAGCATTTATCCTCAACAGCCCTCCTGCTCTGTTGGCTGCTACAACTGCAATCAGTGCAATTGGGAGCACCGGCTGAGCCCCTTGGGGTCTATAATATGTTTGTTAAGGGGTTTAATTGTTAGTCTTCTGCCCCATTTGCACCTGGCATCTGTATCTGGATAAGGAAATATGCATTTTAATGCAAGGCATACATGGTGCTTATATATGACATACACAGAACAGCGTATTAAGAATCAGAATCAACATCCCTGTGTTCCTACTGACACAGTTGGTCCAGGAGAAGAAGTCCTGTTGTGTGGTTTGTCCGTACAGTGCTGCACATTAGGGTGCAGGATCTCACAGACCCCCTGCAGCCAGCAGGGTTTCAATGTGTCTTGGGCTGATGCATGCAGGTGCCTAAAACCGGGTGTATTGGTAGAAGGATGGTTCCCTTACTCACTACAAGCCTCTGCCTCCAGCCATAGCTAAATGATGCATGACCCAAACAGAACCATAGCAGCAAGCGAGCCTCAAGCAGAATATTGACTTAGAACTTAGTTGGGTGTGGGGGGGGGGGGGGGAAGAGAGAGAGAGAGAGAGAGAATTGAACATATATAGCCCAATATTTGCATGCATATTTTATTTATACATGTGTTTCTTTGTATTTTATGCACATATAACTCTAAATTCATAAAAGCTTTCACTGAACAGCTTTCACCGTTTCTCAGTTAGGTGGTCAGTTCACTATTAACATTATCATTATTCAAGTCACGCCAAATTTAGGTCTGTAATACATTTAAAAACTGTTGCATGTCTTTTTACCTTGATGGTTAATTACAGCCAAAAGCACCTTTTTGTAATATGTGTGCTGCTAGCTTGTATTTTAAGTTGGTTACAATCTACATTACAAAGACAGGTTAGTGTGCAGATATGGCACACTTCTGCCACCTGCTGGAGATTGTTGTGTGGTCAGATTCAAAACATTAAAAAAGGAGGTGAACCTGGGGTTTGGTTCCATACGGCCACCAATTCTTTATTAACCATATGGCCACGGTACAGAATAATGTACAGTAGACACATTCACACACGAATGCGTGTGCACACGCACACACACACACTTAGAAAATAAATGTATAATACAAAATGTGGCTGTCCAACGCCACATAGACGGATCACTGATAATACAGTGGAATGCTTAAAAAAATGCTGCTTATTCGTCGTCATCTTCATCATCCTCTTCATCGCTGATGACATATTTCTTGGCCTTCTTCGTGGTGTTCTCCTCCTCATCATCATCATCATCCCCTGCCTTCCTCTTGCCCGAAGCCTCGCCCTCCTGAAAGAAAGATATGTTTACCATAGCATTAGCAAATTAGCTAAATCTATCTTAGTCTAATTATTTACAACATAAAATGTTGTAAATAATTGTATTTATTAAGTTGGTCGAATATCAATATATAAATAAAATGCAACAGTTTTTATTACATATGAAAATAGACAAGAGTCCTGGGTAGTTTGCACTCAGAGCTTAGAAAAGGCCACATTGTCAAATTAATCAAATTACGATCAATGGGATAGCCGTAGTTAGGTGTACTATCATCAATGTTCGGGGATATACATCAGGGCAATGTGTTGCATTCTTGATTGCCTGTTAAGCGGCCAAGAAAAACGAATGTACAAACACCAAGGGGCTTGCGGTGTCCCACTAAAAGAAAGGTTTTCAAAACATCGGGGGGGGGGGGGGGGGGGGGGGGGGCGGGAAACACACCTCATCACTGTCCAGTTTCTTGGCCTTCATCAGCCTCTGGGCCTTGTCATCGTCCGAGCCTTCATCGCTGTCCGACGAGTAGATCCTTGCTCGCTCCTCTGGATACCCGGGAGGAGGGGGGAAACAATTGAAAATTAGTCCAAGGATGAAGAGAGAGCAGGGAGAAAGCTAGAACCAGTCGGTGGCCGGTGGGCACTCACCTCGCAGTCCTCCGCCACCCTTGTATTTGCTCTTGATGGCGGCCAGGCTGACGGCCTCCTCGCCATCCTCATCGTCGTCATAGCGGTCGGGCTCCAGGTAGCTGCTGCTCAGCCCACGCTGGTGCTGCTTCTCCCTCATGCGTCGCTGCTGGGACTCCCTGCGGATGGAGGCGCGCAGACGCTCCTCCTCTTTCTGCACCGGCCCACCGAGACAGACGTTAATGAGCATGGCCGTCTACTTTATTAAACCTGCACTATGTACGTTTTCCCCTTAGCAACCTCTAGTGGCTTGAGTTGTAGCTACAGTTATAGCTTTATCATTTTCAAAATCATTTTCCCACGGTGGGGGCGGCAAAAGTGGTAGACGAGAATAAAATGATTTAGAAAGAAATATTTCTCTGGATGGATTGACTCGTGGATGAATGGATTTTTCAGATATTTTTTATATATAGCTTCAGTAATAAAGTTATAGTGCAGGTCTAAGGTTGTCTGTGGTTGAGTCACTCAAAATATAAATTTCTTAAAAATAAATGGATTACAGCAGTGTTTTCTTTTTTAACTAAAAATGAGCCCATGTCAAATAGGTGGCAGTCCTACATTCATAATAATCAATTTTAGAATAATAGTGGATTTCTTTAAAATATAAATGAGTCCCCATTTCTTCCTGATAAAAGCAGGTTTTCAGAAGCTCCAGGCATAGCAAGCGTGCAGGATTTGCGTTGACCTACGACGCTGCCCTACCTTGATCATCTCATTGCGCTGGGACTCGGGGTCGCGGCCCGCCATGGGCAGGATCCTGATCTTCTGGGTCTTGGAACAGCGGTCAGCAAGAGAGAGGGTCATCTTCCTGTGGGTTGCGCTGTCTGTGGAGTGAGGCCTGGCAGGAAAGAGAAAGAGGAATCAACACACATTTAGATCTCAAAATATGTTACTTTTAAGCTCAGCTTCTTGAGCGTTTTTACATTTTAAATCACAAACGTGCGCATGCAAATGTGTTCATGAGACCATGGTAACTGCGCGTTCCACGTTTCAGTATCAAAAGCAAATTTTGGACTCTGGTAAATTGTGATGCCATTTGCTATTATTTATGACATTTTGTAGTCTAGAGTAAATGATTAATCGAAAAAATGATTAGATTGGATTAACCAACTCTGAAAATAATCGTTAGTTGAAGCCCTAAATGAATCACCTGAATGTGAGCTTGGTTTTGAACACAGCCTGTCCCTGCAGCCCAGTGCCCTGGCGGATGAACAGATGGTTGTGGTCTCCCTGGAGAGGAGCTTTGTAGACGTCAAACACCTCGTTGCCAAGATGCAGAGACATGCTGCGAAACATAAGACAAGTCAAATACAAACTCGCCGTAAGCAGAAATAACAGAAATGTTCAAACGAGACTTTCTACTTCAAAAAGCAGCATACACACACCTGCCGTCGGACCATTTGACAATGCGAGCATTGCTCTCCCTTATCTCGTTCCCCTCCTCATCCCGCTTCACCCTCCACCGAATAGTGTTCTCCACCTGTGGTAGAGACAGATTAAGAGACAGAGAGAGTGAGAGAAAGATGGATCAAATGGTTGTTTTGGGTTTATAAGATGATATGTATGAGTCCTTTCCTTAAGGTAACTACATACCTTAAGCTTTAGCCTGGTGCGACCCTCTTCATCCAACATCTCCTCGTCCTCAAACTCGTCTTCATAGTACTGCGGATCGAAGGGTCTGCAAAAGGAAATACAATAGGGCTGATGGTGTGGCACTTCACTTTTTTTTTTACATTTTCTGTTTAACAACAAAGGAAAGGGGTTCAACTTTTGCGCTAGATTCTGACCTGGGCTCCACAGACAGGAAGTTGGGCAGCTTGACGAAGTAGAGGTCAGAGCCCAGGTCGGTGCTGACTTTGGGGATCTCCACCTCGATGCGGGTCTCTGGGACGGTCTCTTCCTCCTGGCGGTCGCCCTCCATCCCCTCCTCGTTGTCCTGGGACACACAGAAGAAAACAACGATGTCTGAAACACTAATGCCTGACGCAATGGCCCACAGGATCAACAGGAATCACAGAGGAAAGAGCCACTGAAGAAAAGGCAGTGTCGTATTTGGAAAAAGAGCAAGGCGAGGCGTGACATGACGGTACCATGGGCTGGCCTGGAGTCGGGGGCTTCTCAGCATCGCTGTCTGAAGAGATGTCATCGGCTTCTCCAAACAGGTCGTCTGCTGCCGGCTTCTTTGCTGGAGAAGGAGAGAGGACAAGAGAATATTAACGTAAAAATATTGCAGATATGACGAGAAAAAATGTACTCAGCGCGGCAACAACCAGCTCAAGTAGGATTAATAGAGTGCTGTTAATTTGATGGAGAATGATGAGATTGTTTTTACATTTTCTTGCTCCGACGTCGCTGTCCGAATCAGAATCGGAGGCCGCCGCCTTCTTGGCTTTCTGTCTGAGGAAGTCATCTTCACTATCACTGCCCTTTGCAGACTCTGGGGGAACAAATAGAAAAACATACATGTATAACATATGCATAAATATGTATAACATAGAAGCTAAATCTGTTACATACAAACAGTGTAAACAACATACATTGACACTGTCAACATATTTTGTGCATGTACCTGACTTCCTGTGCCTGGGTCCCTCATCGTCAGAGTTTTCCCGTTCTTCATCAGAATGTTGACGTTTCTCCTCCTCATCCTCTGATTGATCACTTTTTGCCCCGCCTTCCCACTTCTCATCATCCGATTGGTTCTCCCTGCCAGAACCTTCGCCAGAGTGAGGAGTGCCTGGCCCTGATTGGGGCGTTCCAGGATCACTGTGAATACTAGGTTGACAAAGAAATTTAAAAACACATTAAAACGGTTGCACTATTTGAACTTTGAGCGTGTAATGGTTGACAATGTGGCAAGTTAGAGACAAATGTAGTCAACAACTGGTACTGGTACATATTGTGTGTTATTAATCAAATAACTATTGTGGATTTGCTGTCCCGTCACAGAATCAAAATGTCTCTGAAGCACAACTAGACCGCCAGCCTTCGGGCCTACCTCCGGTCAGAGTGGGCACTGCCCCTTCCTGAACGAGGACTCCCTGAGCGGGGAGAACCTGAGCGGGCAGACCCCGACCGGGGAGACCCTGCGCCGGATGCTGCGCTTCCAGCAGGACTTCCGGGGGGGCTCCCGGCGGCACTTCCGGCAGGACTCCCAGGGGGACTTCCGGCGGGACTCCCAGGGGGACTTCCGGCAGGACTTCCAGCGGGGCTTCCGGCGTCTGAGCGATGCCCAGCATCTTCGTCATCGTCCTCTTCGTCCCGGCGGCCAAGGTCCGAGCCGCTGTGCCTCTCAGCATCAGAGTGGTCGTTGTCCTCCTGGTCGGAGTGCATGGAGGCGTCTGAACGGTTCCCAGTGTGGTCCGATTGGTTGCCGCTGCCGCTGCGTTGGCTGTGCCGCTCGTCCTCGCTGTCATCTCCGAACAGCTCCTAGCACGGCGGGCAGTCAGTTAGCACAAGGTAATGCTGTAACCATGGACTACCACGAGTCCAGGTGGCTCACCTGGTTTATATTGGCCTTCCCTCCGTTCTGGGCATCGTCGTCGTCGTCGTCGTCGTCTGCCCGTCCCCTGTCGCTGTCGCTACCGCTACCAGAGGCGTTGCTGGCGGACCGAGGTCTTCCGTTGTCCGAGTCGGAACCGGATCCCGACCCAGAGTCTGGGGAGGCAGGAGGGCCGGTTTGGACCATTCGCATGCAACAACATAACACTCTAGCGCACATACACAATGATGTCGGTGCCTAGCAGATGCTAGCTAATTCATATACACAATCGGTCTAATATATGTAAGTACAGTTCAAAATGCAGATCATATTATAACAATGTGCTACCTCGTTGTTCATTGTCACTATCTCCATCACTCCCGAACAACTCGTCCATATCCGCCATTTTTTCCAATTGCAAAGCTATCGTGACCTGCCGGAAGTGAAAGCCTGGTTACAAGTTTTGTTTCCGAGCTCAAGTATTTATGTAATTATCGTTTTAGACACATGGGGGCAATACGGATCAAACTATTAACTTGGCCAAATTCCAAATTTGCTTACAATAAATTGCAGATCAAATTAATTCAAATGTATTTATAGACCACATTTAAAAACAACCAGCGTTTACCGCTGTCCAAATCCACGGTGCAGACAGCAGCCAACAACACATTAACGCATTAACTCAGGTTGCTCTGGTACCCGTAATCATATATATATTTATCTATTTAAAAAAAAAAATACTTAGCTGAATGCAATTATTTGTATATAAAATGTTTATATAAAACATGTATTATTGTTATAAATATATACCATAGAAATTAATTGACACTAATGATATGTCCCACTTTTTAAATGTGCAATTTGCCATTAGTTTGAATGGGAGTTATTCTAAAAATAGTTTTCTAAAAAACGTAACCTAGACATAGCCTATATCGAGACATAAAATCAAAACTACATTAAAAAAAACTGCATAAAAACGTAAAACTTAAAACTGCGGTCAAATAAGCCGTCGTTCGTCTTCGCGGAGTCAAGTCAGCCGCACAAACATTTTAACTGCGCCCGTATCATGGAACTTACGGCGAATGCTCAAGCGCTAGTTTCCGGTTTGTGTGTGTGTGTGTGTGTGTGTGTGTGTGTGAATTTTAAACAGGAAAAATGCCTTATGCTCCATTTTTACTGTACAATAACAACACTTTGGTCCATAAGTTCAGGCAATGGTTGGTACAGTTGACTTCAGGACCACCCTGGCTACTTCCTCAATCAATATCAAACATTTTTACTGTATCATTTTGGAGAAATTAAGCCTCAAAGTTGCATTTCTGATATTTGGTTTTTGAACAGGATAAAATGCCTTATACTCCATATTTACTGTACAATAACATCACTTTGGGCCATAAGTTCAGGCAATGGTTGGTACAGTTCACTTCAGGACCACCCTGACTACTCCCTCACTCATTATCAAACATTTTTACTGTATACTTTTGGAGAAATTAAGCCTCAAAGTTGCATCTTTAGCTTCTTTTAAACATGACAAAACGGTCTAATACTCCATATTTACTGTACAATAACATCACTTTGCTCCATAAGTTCAGACAAAGGTTGGTACAGTTGACTTCAGGACCACTCTGACTACTCCCTCACTCATTATCAAACATTTTTACTGTATCATTTTGGAGAAATTAAGCCTCAAAGTTGCATGTTTAGCGTGTGTGAATTTTAAACAGGAAAAAGGCCTTATACTCCATATTTACTGTACAATAACATCACTTTGGTCCATAAGTTCAGGCAATGGTTGGTACAGTTGACTTCAGGACCACTCTGACTACTCCCTCACTCATTATCAAACATTTTTACTGTATACTTTTGGAGAAATTAAGCCTCAAAGTTGCATTTTTGATATTTGGTTTTTGAACAGGATAAAATGCCTTATACTCCATATTTACTGTACAATAACATCACTTTGGGCCATAAGTTCAGGCAATGGTTGGTACAGTTGACTTCAGGACCACCCTGGCTACTTCCTCACTCATTATCAAACATTTATACTGTATCATTTTGGAGAAATTAAGCCTCAAAGTTGCATCTTTAGCGTGTGTGAATTTTAAACAGGAAAAAGGCCTTATACTCCATTTTTACTGTACTATAACATCACTTTTCTCCATAAGTTCAGACAAAGGTTGGTACAGTTGACTTCAGGACCACCCTGACTACTCCCTCAGTCATTATCAAACATTTTTACTGTATCATTTTGGAGAAATTAAGCCTCAAAGTTGCATGTTTAGCGTGTGTGTGAATTTTAAACAGGAAAAAGGCCTTATACTCCATATTTACTGTACAATAACATCACTTTGGTCCATAAGTTTAGGCAATGGTTGGTAGAGTTGACTTCAGGACCACTCTGACTACTCCCTCACTCATTATCAAACATTTGTACTGTATACTTTTGGAGAAATTAAGCCTCAAAGTTGCATCTTTAGCGTGTGTGTGAATTTTAAACAGGAAAAAGGCCTTATACTCCATTTTTACTGTAAAATAACATCACTTTGCTCCATAAGTTCAGACGAAGGTTGGTACAGTTGACTTCAGGACCACCCTGACTACTTCCTCAGTCATTATCAAACATTTTTACTGTATCATTTTGGAGAAATTAAGCCTCAAAGTTGCATCTTTAGCTTCTTTTAAACATGACAAAACGGTCTAATACTCCATATTTACTGTACAATAACAACACTTTGGTCCATAAGTTCAGGCAATGGTTGGTACAGTTGACTTCAGGACCACTCTGACTACTCTCTCACTCATTATCAAACATTTTTACTGTATACTTTTGGAGAAATTAAGCCTCAAAGTTGCATCTTTAGCGTGTGTGTGAATTTTAAACAGGAAAAAGGCCTTATACTCCATTTTTACTGTACTATAACATCACTTTTCTCCATAAGTTCAGACAAAGGTTGGTACAGTTGACTTCAGGACCACCCTGACTACTCCCTCAGTCATTATCAAACATTTTTACTGTATCATTTTGGAGAAATAGCCAGGGTGGTCCTGAAGTCAACTGTACCAACCATTGCCTGAACTTATGGCCCAAAGTGATGTTATTGTACAGTAAATATGGAGTATAAGGCATTTTATCCTGTTCAAAAACCAAATATCAAAAATGCAAATTTGAGGCTTAATTTCTCCAAAAGTATACAGTAAAAATGTTTGATAATGAGTGAGGGAGTAGTCAGAGTGGTCCTGAAGTCAACTGTACCAACCATTGCCTGAACTTATGGCCCAAAGTGATGTTATTGTACAGTAAATATGGAGTATAAGGCATTTTATCCTGTTCAAAAACCAAATATCAAAAATGCAACTTTGAGGCTTAATTTCTCCAAAATGATACAGTAAAAATGTTTGATATTGATTGAGGAAGTAGCCAGGGTGGTCCTGAAGTCAACTGTACCAACCATTGCCTGAACTTATGGACCAAAGTGTTGTTATTGTACAGTAAAAATGGAGCATAAGGCCTTTTTCCTGTTTAAAATTCACACACACGCTAAACATGCAACTTTGAGGCTTAATTTCTCCAAAATGATACAGTAAAAATGTTTGATAATGAGTGAGGGAGTAGTCAGGGTGGTCCTGAAGTCAACTGTACCAACCATTGCCTGAACTTATGGACCAAAGTGTTGTTATTGTACAGTAAATATGGAGTATTAGACCGTTTTGTCATGTTTAAAAGAAGCTAAAGATGCAAATTTGAGGCTTAATTTCTCCAAAATGATACAGTATAAATGTTTGATAATGAGTGAGGAAGTAGCCAGGGTGGTCCTGAAGTCAACTGTACCAACCATTGCCTGAACTTATGGCCCAAAGTGATGTTATTGTACAGTAAATATGGAGTATAAGGCATTTTATCCTGTTCAAAAACCAAATATCAAAAATGCAACTTTGAGGCTTAATTTCTCCAAAGGTATACAGTAAAAATGTTTGATAATGAGTGAGGGAGTAGTCAGAGTGGTCCTGAAGTCAACTGTACCAACCATTGCCTGAACTTATGGACCAAAGTGATGTTATTGTACAGTAAATATGGAGTATAAGGCCTTTTTCCTGTTTAAAATTCACACACGCTAAACATGCAACTTTGAGGCTTAATTTCTCCAAAATGATACAGTAAAAATGTTTGATAATGAGTGAGGGAGTAGTCAGAGTGGTCCTGAAGTCAACTGTACCAACCTTTGTCTGAACTTATGGAGCAAAGTGATGTTATTGTACAGTAAATATGGAGTATTAGACCGTTTTGTCATGTTTAAAAGAAGCTAAAGATGCAACGTTGAGGCTTAATTTCTCCAAAAGTATACAGTAAAAATGTTTGATAATGAGTGAGGGAGTAGTCAGGGTGGTCCTGAAGTGAACTGTACCAACCATTGCCTGAACTTATGGCCCAAAGTGATGTTATTGTACAGTAAATATGGAGTATAAGGCATTTTATCCTGTTCAAAAACCAAATATCAGAAATGCAACTTTGAGGCTTAATTTCTCCAAAATGATACAGTAAAAATGTTTGATATTGATTGAGGAAGTAGCCAGGGTGGTCCTGAAGTCAACTGTACCAACCATTGCCTGAACTTATGGACCAAAGTGTTGTTATTGTACAGTAAAAATGGAGCATAAGGCATTTTTCCTGTTTAAAATTCACACACACACACACACACACACACACACACACACACACACACACACACACACACACACACACAAACCGGAAACTAGCGCTTGAGCATTCGCCGTAAGTTCCATGATACGGGCGCAGTTAAAATGTTTGTGCGGCTGACTTGACTCCGCGAAGACGAACGACGGCTCATTTGACCGCAGTAACTTAAAAACGTAAAATAATAAAACAATAAACCAAAGAAATCACTCTACTAACTTTCATCCTTGCATAACATTAATCTACGTATTAAATAACGACCGTCACAAATGGGTGCGCCAGTCTTTATCGTTGTATTCAGGTAAGTGAGAATCAAAGAAATGAAAGTAAAGCAGTCCAGTCCAGTGGACTTGGACCAGAGTTTATGTAGGCTCACGGAGCGGAACGTACGGTCGTGGCGTTATCCGCCACAGGCCCTCCTGGAGCCTTCACGGTATTGGTCGTTCAACGAAAAGGGGCGGGACTAGATTTCATCTCTAGCGATTGGTCAAATGTGCCGTCACTCAGCGAACACAGTGGCTCTGTCTTCCTGTGTTACCGCCCTTGGTGCGAGTGAGAAAGTAAGCATTCATTGGTGAGATTGGGATTATTTGGCACTATCTGTTGGCTCCCATTAGCTATAGGTAAGCAAATAAACTGACTTGTTCTTTTGGGGGCTGGGGTTATTTCCGTAATAACTGTAATTTACGTCACACTACTTGTCAATAAACTAACAAGCTGTCACTTGCAGACATTTGCGCTTTCCAGCTAGTTGGTTGAGCTAAACTGCTAACGATAACCTCAGTGTGAGTGAGTGGGGATGCTAGCTGCTCGGCGCTGCGTTCACTACATCACTACACTACTACATCACTACACTACTACATCAGGGTATTTCGCATCAATCGATAGGACGATTTAGCGCATCTCCTCCAACCGACGGCAACGCCTCTCACTAAGATATGTCTCTGTGTAATGGAGATATAATGTAGATTGACGTTATGGCTGCAGATGTTGGTGCTTGTCTATTGGTGAAATCAATGCTTATAGTTTCACTGAGCGCCCGTTATGGTTTTATACTAGACATATGTTGCTAGTCAGACTAGGAAGACAATAGCACAACACCTGTACATATATACATATATGTATTTGTAATTTGTGTTGATGATGTTTGCTGCTGTATTGATGTTTTATACACATTTTGATCAGGCATAACTTTTGGACGCGCCTAAACACGATCAGTCTAAATAGTAATGTTTCAGAAGATGTCCTCATTACTCTTGCATGGTCTTCTCGGTATGGATGAGCAATATTGAATTACGACTTCAACGTAAATAAGAGAGACGTGTTCATAATCGTATAGCGATGCGGTTTGCTCTGTGCTACTCTCTGCTTCTTCGCCAGTCGTCATTTGGGCATTGAACATGTGTGACTCCTGCTGAGTAACCCCAGTGACTCAACAAGGTGCTGGTGAATTACCCATTGTGTTGAAATCTGTACGTTGACGACAAGGGTCGTTTATACAGCAGGGCGAATGAAGGGTGTGGTCCATGGCTCAGAGAAAAGAATGGGACCAAGTCTGTTTAGGGAAGTGTGATTTGTGGCTCAGTGGTGTTATACATGCTGCTCTTGAACTGCTGAACTGATACTGTCCTTGAGTGAAAGTCGTGGTAATTGCTGACTTGACAGCATTGTTTTGGTGTCAACCATGCTGGTGTACATGTCACTGATCAACAGGTTCCACAGACCTATGTTGCTGTGTCATTTATTTGTCATTCATTTATATGTTTGTTTGAGAAAACACACCCCTTGTATGTTAACCAGGGAGAGTGCAGACATGGCATAAGAAAGATAAATAACATACATTTACTATTGGTGTATTAAAAATATCCCCACTAGGCAGTTCAATGTAAGGAGGATGTCGCATCACTGGCAAATGGCTTATACATATACATTATTGGGTAAAATGAGAGAGATTAACTACGATAAATTATAGGTATATTGTGTGTCGAACATTGCATAAGACTAGCTTTGTTGTTTTGTATTTCATTAGGCTTCTTTATGCACTGCATTGGGCTGCATCTACCACTGATGTTGATGCCTTCCACTCCCTTCTTCCATCTGTTTTCAATCACCGTCTGGCCTGCAGTCTTTCCCCAGCAGCCTCTGGAGAGGAGAGAGGAGTGGGGAGTTTAGAGAGGAGTGGAGTAGAGACGAGAGGGGACTGCAGAGAACGGACAGAATCGTATTATTCTTTTCCTGATAATCACTGGGAATTGTACAAAATTAAAATATATTTAATGCAATGGATAGGGAATTAAAAGTCCCATTATAAACAATAGAACATTTGCATTGTTTATCACAATGAGGTGCCAGTGATATGAGATGTAAGTGATATTCCTATTCATCGTCACCAACTTGTGTTTTTACTTGTTTTTTTTTTTTTACAAAAAACAGTATGGCTAGCCAAGCCACAAGCCACCCCATTTATTATTCATAGATCAGCAAGGGTGGTAGAGATGTGATCCATGTTCAAATGACATATGGCAGCGCCTTGCCTTCACCCACCTTAATTTCAGCACTTGCTGTAGGTCAGCCTCAGTGGGGAAGGGGAAGGCTAAAAACCTAATCCTGCAAAGTAGAGTCATGCAGCACTGCAGAGCAATTTCCCCTTTAACATGATGAAGATGATGGTGATGGGTCAGCTGTGAGAGAGGAGCCAAGTGAACATCAGGGGGAGGAGACTAGGAGGGAAGGAGATGGAGTGGTGTCCCCATGGGCCACCAAGCCGGGTCACTCTAAATATATTCCTGTCCTGTAGTATAAGTGCACGATCCATGTTTCCTGTTCTCTCCAATGCCATCCAAGTAGCACAGCTATATAATAACACCATTTGGAAATGCAACAATAATTACTGTTACAAGGGAGATATTTAAGGTTAGTCTTTGATAACTCAATGTGACTGTGTAGCCACATTACATTCTGGAAGTGGTTACTACCATGTAGATGGAACTAGCGAAGTGTGTATTTACTATGGGTCAGCTAAAGACAAGGAAAGAGTGGAGAGAGAGAGACAAGCTATTTAATATTTCTGGCTCTCGACCATCTGTTGTCCATTAAGGATGAGGAGAGGAAGGGATTGTAGTGGAAAATTCTGACTTTGCTTGTATTGTTTTTTACTCACTTAACTTTGTGCTTGTATTTACTTTGAATCACCTCATGTGCCTTGTGACCTATTGGTGTGACTTGAAACAGTGGACAAAGAAGATACTCATAGAAACATGCTTACTGTGTGATCACAGGATGAAGACACATGACAGGATTTGTGTGATTACATGTATGCTATAAAAGACGACCCTCTGAAGAGTAGCTTTAGCGAGGCCCAGACAAGCTACTGATGGATGTGTAATGTGTGCTCTCATTCAGCTGAAATCAATCAACTACACTGCTTTGCAGTGTTTCACTCTAACCAGATAATTTGTGGGATCAATGGCTAATGCATCCTGTGAGTGTGTTATGCTTTTCTTGGCTTGCTCATTACCATCAATATTACCTGAGTCTGCACACTCTACTATTACAGCCTAAAAAGTGAATAGTCATCCCATGGAGAAGTTACTTTGTCTATGGTAACAGAAAAATAGGCCGGCTGTGTATTTGAAAGTGGGGCGTTTAATAATGTTAAGTTGTAATGTTCATGTACATGTAGTATAGCACTACTTGTCATCCATGTGTTTGTATATTACTGTCTTCTTTAGCAAGCTGCACATACGGCTTATAGGCCCCCCTCAGTACCAGACGAGACGAAAGTGATTTTATAATTGGCTGCTGAGAAAAACTGTTGAAGTTAATGATTTTTAAATAGTATTTCTTCTTCTTCTCTTGCTAGGTGATAATGTTTTATGTTAAAGAAATGGTAGAGCAGCACACACTTGGGTCTGTCAGATGTTTCATAATAGTATTTTATCATAACCATTCAGCCAAGCCTTTCCACACACAGGCTCCTCACATGGCCAGTAAATAATAAATAACATTGACACTCCATAATGACATAAATAATTTTATTTCTGTCACTTGGCATCCTTAGAAAAACAAATGGGACATCCTCCTCCCAGAGGATGGGACGGTGTTCTTGCTGTGCGCTGCACACAGAGACCTCCTGGAGGAATATGCTTATTGGTTACGTTCACGATCATATGCTTTGATGATTACATCAGCGCTGCTGACATTTGAGTCTACTGGTGCCCAGACACCAGCTGCTACTGATGACTGAGCCATGTCGTCATGGTCGTCATGGCACCACGCAGCAATAACCATCAATATTGGCATGCTGCGGCGAAGAAACAACCCTGTTTGACACAAACAGTCAGGGCGAGGGGAGGGCTGTGCACTGTTGCCTCAACAGTACATAAGACCTCCCAGATAATGCCAGGAAAATAGCCTCTCTGGATAGAACCAGCTAGCGCTCTCTTCTGCGCTACTGTCTTAATGTACGATGACATCTCCCAGCCAGTAATTAAAAATACGCAATGCTTACAAGGTGTGTGTGTGTGTGTGTGTGTGTGTGTGTGTGTGTGTGTGTGTGTGTGTGTGTGTGTGTGTGTGTGTGTGTGTGTGTGTGTGTGTGTGTGTGTGTGTGTGTGTGTGTGTGTGTGTGTTTTCAGTGCACAGATATGCTCAAACCTTCTTTTGTTTTTCCATTGGGTTGGTCGCAACAGGAACAAACAATGTTAAACTGTAATTGATTTAGCCTGTTATTTTTCAACCAAAATAAAACTCTTCTCCATTGTGTTCCAGGTTGCTGCTAGCGCCTCCACTATACTAAGCGTTGAGCCTTGAGGAGCTGTTGGACCATTCTGTTCTGCTGTATCGCGCTGTGCATCAGGAGAGCGTCGCCGGAGCCATGGCGTTGTACAAGAAAGACCTGGACAAGTACAAGGAGCTCGACGAAGATGAGATCCTCAACAAGCTGTCGGCCGAAGAGTTGAAGCAGCTGGAGACGGCCCTGGAGGAGATGGATCCAGAGGTAAGGGCTTAAATACATTCTGCTGTAGGGCTGCACCATTATCACCACAAAAAGTAGCGACGCTACTAGTTTAACTACGTTTCTCAGTAGCGAGATAACAGAGCAGGTTAAGGAGGATCGAGAGGAATTGATCCCTAGGAAGTCGCCTTGGCTGTACCTCGATAAATAGCATTGACTTGGAATGAAAATGTAAAAATGTAAGGTTAAAAAAATAAATAAATAACTTTGATGTAGTTAAACTTTTTGCCTTGTTGCTGTAGCTTAGCTTGCTTAATTTCTCTGGTGGGTAGCTTCAGTGTAGTGAAGCTTAATTTAAAGTTGAGTAACTGGTAGCTTAGCTCACTACACTTTCCAAGTAGCTTGCCCAACCCTGATGACTGCAATGTCTAAAGAGTAAGAGTTTGGTCGGACTGTCTCATTCAAGCCTTGTATAACACCGTAGGTTGATACCAGCACAGCGAGAAAAATATCCTTTAAAATACCCAACAATAATGTGGCAATTAAATGTGTTGGGACAATGTATGCTCAAATTGTACAGCCACATGACAAGTCGTATCATTAAAGCCGTCCATAACAACACTCACCGAGGGACTACAGGCCTCTGGAGAGGAAGAGGCAGGAAGTCCCTGAGAACTTTATCATAGTCATTGTTGGATTATAGACATGTTGGCTCTCTGTAGATGATTAGAGAAAAGAAAGACAAAAGATTGTTGTTGTGGATATTCACAACAAATATTGTTGTGGTTTATCATCATGTTCCATTCTAAACTGCCAAAGTGATAATGGAGAGAGTGGTAACAGTGGTAACAGAACAACAACAGTAACTAAATTGTATTCCCTTCCACAGAACTCATCACTCATTATATACACATTATAAAACACACTGCGCATTGTATCAACGTTATAGGAAGAAGTGTGCATGTCTCATTCAGTGTCATTCAGTGTTACAGCAGAACATGTGTTATGTTTGTTATTTACAGTATAGCAGAGATCATCCCAACTTAGCCTTTATGTTTGCATTGTTCTCCTGTACTACAGAACGCACTGCTGCCAGCAAGCATGCGACAAAAGGACCAGACCGGCAAGAAAGCCACGGGAAACTTTGACCGCGATGGCCTCCTCAGCTACCTGGAGAAGGAGGCCATGGAGTACAAGGACCGGGAGGACGTAGTGCCCTTCACCGGCGAGAGAAAAGGTGAGTGAGAGAGAGTGTGTTTTCAGTGCACAGATATGCGCAAACCTTGTTTTGGTTTTCCATTGGGTTGGTTGGTGTGTGTGTGTGTTTTCAGTGCACAGGTTTACTTGCGGTTAGGTGTGAGCATACATTCGGCATGCCTCAGGGCTATCCAATGTGTTAAGCATTTGACCTTCTAGCAAGGTCAAATGTTTGCTTGCCAAGACCTGCACTCCAGTGAGAATGGGGTGCGTTGGGGTTGCTTATCCAGGGAAAGTAGTCTTGGGGAGAAAGCAAAGCAGGGGCTACTTGGTTGGAAATCCTTGGTGGGGCTGTTGTGGGATCATGTGTTATGCCATGGTGGGAGTAGGGCTGAGCTCTGTGCCAGATCTCCTCATCTGTTTACAAAGGATCCTCAGCGGCCCAGTAGACAGTCCCACATCCTACCTAGCAGATTAGGGCTTACTATTACAAAGAGACCAAAGCATTTGAATAGCAGCCCAAAGGCTGCTTCTCACGGGAATGGCATGGAAATTGAGATTTTCCGTACCCAAATCACATGTAGTAAAACCAGACACCTGGTTTGCAGAAGACCTTTTTTGTTGTCTGGTTCCCTACTTTTGCACACAAGGACTGAAAACGATCCCTGTGTGGACCCAGAAGGTCCCTGTGTGTGTGACCTTTTTAAATGAACAGCTGGATATTAAATGTAAACAGAGCGTCCTGTCAGGACCTAATTAGCCCATGTTGTTCTGTTAATTTGCTTGATTTGCTTGCAGCAGGAAGGTTCTCCACTAGTGTGTGTGCAACATATGTAATGCATTTCCAAGCAGATTTGTCTGAGAAAGGGGAAGTTTGTGTGTGTGTGTGTGTGTGTGTGTGTGTGTGTGTGTGTGTGTGTGTGTGTGTGTGTGTGTGTGTGTGTGTGTGTGTGTGTGTGTGTGTGTGTGTGTGTGTGTGTGTGTGTGTGTGTGCGCGCGCGCATTGAAAGTCCTAAATGAATGCGCTCCTGTGGAATGTGGTGGATTCTTTTCTCCCCCTCCTGTTACACATTTACCCCCTCCTGATAAATAATGTGTTGAGAAACACACACACTCTTGAAAAGAAAAACAGCCATGCAGATATTGTATTGCTTCGAGATTGTTGAGTAGATGCCCTCTTAAGCTTCAATAAATCCTAAATAGCATACGTTTTTTTCTTTTTACTGCAAATTAGGAGACTTACAGTCTTCAAAGATGCTTATAGGTAGGCTGAAGACATAACGTAAGGTGAACTAGAACTAGCCACTAAACCATCCTATCTCTCTATCCCTCTACATTATATATGCAAATGTATTTGTGAAAATGTCCATACAGGATCCCTTTATCTTGACAGGAGATGCCGATTAAAATTAAGTGGCTGTAGTATAATTATGAAGAGACACACCTTATTGACAGCAGTTTCGGCTTAAGTCACTTTGACTCTCAAAACTGACTTGCAGCCTAGACCTGTTTGGTCACATCCAACCAAGCCTTTTCTGTTGGCATTCCTCTGATAGAATATGCCTTATCTTTGTTCGGCCCAGAAGAGCATGGCACATCACTGAGGAATAACTTACAGTTCAAACAAGACCTATAAGACGGTCATGTTTGTTTGAGAAACAGGAGAGGGTGTGACTGCTGCACAGATTACAACACACACAAACAAGCACACGCCAACTTGAGGGATAGCACTTGATTGAAACACGCACCCACCGATTCCTCCATCTTTTTTGCTTTCGTATTGTTAGGCTTTTCATGAGACCTTGAACGCAGTTGGATGGAGGAGTCTTTTTCTCGCTCGGTTTAAGGGTCAGTGCTATTTTCTAACCTTAGCCTCCTGACACTGCTATAGGCAGCCATGACAGATTGTAGTGCTGTTGTTTTACATGCCAATCTCCAAGAGAATCATTTAGCCCCAAGCCATATTCTGTGGGCATCCCCTAGACAACTAGACCCAGACCCTAGACAGCTAGACAACCAGATCCTAGAAAACTAGACCCAGCGTCTTCTGGCTCTTTCTGGTGAGTTTTCTTCTGTGCTGCTGTGGGGATGAATGTCAGTGTAGGGTGACATGGCAGCGGATACGGCCTGATCACTGTATTTACTGTCTAATGGCTTTCAGGAAGTGCCAGCGCCCACCCCCTGGAGACAAGCATGATTACACTGGGCCAGACTCGCTGACTAAAGCAGGGGGAGAGAGCCTGGGAGTAAGGCAGGGGGAGAGAGAGGGAGGCCAAAAGCAGGGGGTTACTTGCTGTATCAGTGTTTGTGGCCACAGCAGCACAGCTACGTTTAGTCTCGAGCCATTGTCCCATGACTTCCTTCACTCCTGCTTTCTCTGTCTTCATTCCAAGAGGTTACCATGACGACACCATGGTTGTTGAAAGTCATGGCTTGTGCGTGTAGCTCCGCATGGCCAGGCTGGCTGGCCTGCCCAGGACTGTTAAAAGTTCTCCAGCTATGTAAAATGTTTAAGTCCCTGCTGGAATTGGAAAACAAGCAACATCATACAGAAAAGAAGCATTGTAGCCTTAATTCGTTTCCATGTCCTCCACCACAAGAGTTACATGTGCTGGGGTGAAATGAGAAATAAGCTTGGTAACAATTACCCATTGTTGGATGTTTGTATATACTGACTTGTCAAGTAAATCTAAACGGTAATGCTAGTTAATGTTAATGGCTAATATCACCACAAAGGTACAATGATCAATGTATTGCTGCTAATACTATTATTACTATTACTAATACTCTGCATATAATCGTCCTTGATTATATGCAGAGGCCCGACATCGTATGCATTGCAAAGCTTTATCCATTTGCTATGCATAATGGCATCAATTCAAATTGTAGGAGAGGGGTTCTCTGCCACCCAGTGAGTTGTTGATATGTTTCCTCTATTCTGAACCATGTGGACAAAAGCTGGTCCATATCTAAGCTCCTTATCACGGGCCTCTCTCCATGACTGCTCTGTAGTTTGACGGACATGGGGCATGGGCCGGTCAGTTTTGCATAGAAGGAAGTAAAAGTACCTATCCAAACTTTTACCTGATGAGTGAAATGTACTGACTGTACTTCCTAAAATAATTTCAGGGATCCCATGATTTCAATAATTTATCCTTGTCACACAGCAGATGTACTAGAAGAACTGCATCTTAATGTACTTCCTTATTGGCTTGACCATTGAGCTGTGATGGACACTGCTTGTGATCAATATTATAGGCGAGAAGAAGAACTATTGTAGACTTGATGTTTTGGATTGAGGGACAACTGGTTGCACAGAATATAATCTATTAAAGAAAAACATTAATTTTCTATAAATAATATATAACTCTTGAGGGGACAGGAAGTGGAGGGGTGAGGCGGTCAGTACAGTGACTCCAACAGGTCACCATGGCAATGAGTCATGATGACTCCTAGGACCTGCTGAACTGAACAAAACAAACCAGGGACAAACTGTAGTTCATAGCCAGCAGCAAAAATATATATATTTGGTCTCATCAGTTATGAGTTACCTCTGTTATGGTCTTCTTATTGAAAGACACATGCAAGAACAGTCTTGCAACACACACACACACACACACACACACACACACACACACACACACACACACACACACACACACACACACACACACACACACACACACACACACACACACAGTCATGTGATCCCATGACCTGAGAACCTCACTAGAGTGTGGGAATGAGAAAATTGCCAAGAAGCTAAGTGAAACCAGTTGACCCAGCCAACTGGATCTGACACTAAAGATACTTCTGAACACGACTGACGCTGACAGAATCTCAGTTGCTTTTGCTCATTCATGTTCTTATTTTCTATATTACATTCACCTCCTCTGAGTTGGTCAGCTGTACCGTGTTACTCATCATAGCCATGTTCTCCTCTTGTGTTCTCCATAGGAAAGGTATTTGTTCCCAAGCAGAGACCCATGGAGTCACGGCAGGAGGAAGTTACGACCCTTGACCCGGAACTAGAGGAAGCGCTGTCCAGCGCCACAGACACAGAGCTGTGCGACCTCGCAGGTAAACTCATGTGAACATAAAAGAACCTAACCATGAATGTGATCCCATAGTTGGCCACGCGTGTCTCCTATTACACACACACACACACACACACACACACACACACACACACACACACACACACACACACACACACACACACACACACACACACACACACACACACACACACACACACACACACACCAGTTAGTACAAGGGGTTGGTTTTAAAATCAAAGCAGAGCACTGTTCTGGGGAGAAGGACTCTTTTATCTTGCCTGGACTGTGTCTGTCGAGACAGTAAAACACAGGCTTCTTTCTCTCCTACCTCTCATACATCCACCAGTGAGAGAGAGAGCGGCTCAGTGAGCAGGAGAATGACTTTGTTGTTAACCACCAGGGTGACGTCTAGTTAGCCCCCCCCCCCCCCTCCCACACTATGACACAAAACTCAATAACACATGCTAAAATTGCTCAGTACTGCTGTTGGATGTGGACTGTTTTCAGTTTTGTTTGTTATTGTCATTTTTTCCTCCCAGCGATTCTGGGGGTTCATACACTGGTCACCAGCACTCAGAAGTATGACGGAAACACTAAGGAAGGCTTCAGCAGTAAGCACAAAAAACCCCAAGATCCACAACACTGGAAACAATATTAAAACCGTCAGTGTGCCAACTCCAGCACTGTGTGTGTGTGCGCGTGCGTGTGCGTGTGTGTGTGTTCTTTTAGATGTTGTTAAAGGGGAGAAGATGACCCCTGTGTTCGATGAGCCCCCTAACCCCACCAACGTGGAGGACACCCTGCAGAGGATAAAGAGCAACGACGCCTCCCTCACAGAGGTCAACCTCAACAACATCAAGGTATACACACACTCTCATCAGCATCAACGGCAGCACATTCACTGCTGTCACACATCACAGTGAGTTTGTATTGTTCTTCCTTGCAGAACGTTCCAATCCCTACTCTGAAAGAGTTTGCCAAAGCAATGGAGCACAACACACATGTCAAGAAATTCAGCCTAGCAGCAACACGGAGTAATGACCCCATAGCTGTGGTAAGAGAGAGAGAGTGTGTGTACAGGGGACACACTTTACAAGCCATAGGGGCTATGGTGGAGAGAGTCTGGTCTCCTTTCATTTGGGTGTGTGTTTGTGTGTATATTTTAGTTTTAGTTCTGACCGAGTCATTTGATTGGACAAGAGGCATTCCATGAGTGCTGATATTCAGTATAACAGCACTGGGACTTTTAACCATGCATGTATCCCTCCGCTTTACAGGTGCTCTAACAACCATTAATTACATCAACGATCGTTATCTATCAACATATTCTTATTTCAGAAGCTGGCCTGCAGTAACGTGTAGACCTACACAAAGTAGCACGCTAGTGTGCAGGAAAATGTGTTGCTAGGCAACAGTCCAGTCCCAGTCCAGTTGCGGAACTAATTTTGTTGGCGGAGCCAAATAAATGATTAAATAAACAAATCATAATCTGTTGTCACTTATTACTATCAACTAATAAATGGGCTTGTAGAGCTGTTGTATAAAAGCAATATCACACTCAAGGTCGTGCTGCTATACTGAATATCAGCAAGGCGATATCAGCACGAATCACTGCTGTGCTGATATTCAGTATAACGGCACTCCCTCATGTGATATTGCTTAATGATCCTCCTCATTTTCCCAACCTCTCTCCTTGCCGCACTCCCTGCTGGTGACAGGCCTTCGGGGACATGCTGAGGGAGAACAAGACTCTGCGCAGTTTAAACCTGGAGACTAACTTCATCACTGGCGTTGGAGTGCAGGCGCTGGTGGACGCGCTGAAAGACAACGACACTCTCACTGAGATCAAGATCGACAACCAGGTCCCTCTTTGGCTTTAGACTTACGTTTTTTGCATTATTTACCTGTTTTGATGCTGCTGCAATGTTCACAACATACACGGGCAAATACGTCAATCTGCAAGAAAACCATGTGAGCCTCACGGCAGTGTGCTTGCGGTGTGTATTTCAGAGGCAGCAGTTGGGTACCACAGTAGAGATGGAGATAGCCAAGATGTTGGAAGAGAACCACAACATAGTGAAGTTTGGCTACCACTTCACCCAGCAGGGGCCGCGCTCCAGGGCTGCCGCAGCCATTACCAAGAACAATGACCTGGGTACGTCACATGTGTTTTGGTGTGTGGTGCTTCTGGGACAGTAGTAGCGTCATCGTTTTGATTTGTCGATTTACGTTGGCAGTTAATGGCCGGGTTGTATTATGTAATCCAATGTTGCACACAGTGCTGATTTTGTTTTCCTCTGACTTGTGTTTTGTTTATTGTTGTGTATTGTTTAAGGGTAGGATGATAGATTTACGAGGTTTACGTATTATGCATAATATATGTATAGTTTATATTGATTGCATATAATTGCAGATGGAGGTTAAAAGCCCTCTCTGACACCAGCCCCCCACCTCTTCTCCTTTCTACTCTAGCTCCTTGTCCTCTCAGGGCTGCCGTAGCACAGGTCTGGTGGTTGTGCATGCGTGTGGTCCATCATGTGTGCACAAATGCATTCTGATCAACTTTGTCGTTGTGTTCACAGCGTTTAGCAGGAGTGCTCACTGCATTTACTTTAACTAGCAGGGTTTTGCCACCGTGTGATCTTGAAGCTCGATTCCTGTCCACACTAACGATCGTTGATATATCTCTAGGATACGTAGTTGAATGACCCACATTGACATCTGACCAAGACTAATTGGCCGTGTTTTAAAGAAGAAGCATGTGCTCCAATATACCTCTCTTGTTGTCTTTCTTTTTTGCTGCATCTCTCCTTTCCTATTTATCTAATGGGTTTTCGTCATGTTCTTCTTTTCATTTAAACCAACCTCTCCTTGTGCAGTCCGCAGGAGGCGGGTGGAAGGGGACCTGTAGGGGCGGAGCCCAGACTGTCTCCTGGCCAATCATAGCGTCTCATCTCACCATGCGGAATAATTTCAGCCAATCCCCTGGTCTCATCTCACTATGTGGAATTTTAGTCTTGTGCCAAACCATGGAGCAAGGCATCCTCAACCTGAACCAACATCTGAGCAGAAGGGAAATAACTGGAATTGCCCTCTCCTATAAACTTAAGCTTATTAGGTACCCACAGTGAAACTGTGGGTACCTATTGTTATTCTAGGGATTCTTATTATTATAATTCTTATTTTTATTGTTATGTTACCGCTGTAGTTTTTAGTCATTCCATTTTGGTTGCTAATTTGTCCCTCCTGGGCCTATACAGACTCATGTTCGGGGTTTTTTTCAGTTCAACTGTATGTTAAGTTTTTTTATATACTGTACCATGAGCACCTAAAACAACACAGTCATAATAACCAAGTAAGGACACATGTAACTTGTAGCCATGATCTCACATGGAATGATAAAAGTAACTGTACAACCCAATGCTTCCATTGGGGGTGCCATAGATCTGAGTTTCACACACTTGACTATAATGTCCATGTTAGCTGAGCTTTTCCACCGCCAATGTCAATCCGGTTCGTATGTGCAAGCAAGCCGAGGGAGGCCAAGTCAGGTCAGCATGTTGTACAACATACTACTGGTGACCTAGAGCAAAAGGTATTGACATGGCTATGGCAACTAGCCTGCACCCCATCGTCATGTTCATCTGTAGACAAAGTTGTCCATTATCCAACACAGGCTTACTTCTGTCCAAGGATTACCCTTTTATGGTGCTGTTTACTAGCTTTGTATGTAATGAGGTTGACAGCAAGGCTAGCTTATTGCAGTTGTTTTGAAAGGTATCTGAATGTCAGGCTAACTAGACACACCATTTACCCTTGAGCTGGTATATGTAACTGCGTTACTTATTGCTAAGCTGACGCTAATCCTTGAGTTCATGTAAACCTGCTGTAAGGACACATGGCTAAATTGGGTTCAAACAACATGATTTGAAGTGAATGGGAATTTACATGTTAACTGTTTTACCACTACTGGAACTAAAACTTGTTTTGATGCCGCTCGTAGATTATTGGTCATCATTTCTGCCACTTGGCAGTGAAGAATAATAAAAAAAAACCTTATGACCATTGTGGTCCAAAATAAAAAAGGAATTAAAACGGTTAATCCTGGAAAGCAACACGTTCTATTCAGAAGAAACATCTACCTGATATTGCTGTCTTACCAGTCTATACTTGTTTAACTGGCTTCTCTGCTGCTTCACTATGCCAAAGACTAACATATACAGCACTTAATTGAACCATACTGGACTTCTGAAACCGTGTCTGCTTTGTGAGATTCAGTCTTCTCATACAGTGCAGCTCGTGGGGAAGACGAGGAACCTTTGGGTCAGAAACTGGTTTTTTTCGGGACATGTCAGGTGTGATCATTGTTTGCTTTTACACCACCATCACCCTATTTGTTTTTTGTACAGGTATATAGCAAAATATTAAAACGAGAATTTTAAATGCGATATGGCACAACACATTTATATTTGTGAGGTAGACATGAGTGAGTACATGAGTTTGAGCCTTGATCACACCTTATGCACACACGAACACTGATTCTCATACACCCACTTAACAGGATCTGGGCATGTCACTCGGTATGTAGGAGATGACTGCAACGCGCCTAGTCACTGGATTTACTAACCCACCTGCGTCAGCAGCCGCAGTACTAACGCAGAGGTAACTTGAAACTCGTACATCGGTGTAATCTTCTATAATAGGAACCATACGTTGGCATGAAAACCTCCACTCAATGTGATCACATGCATAATTACATTGACCAAAAAAAAAAAAAAAACTTTTTTTTTGTTAATTTGTCGCACATTCCTTGGGCACAAGTTGCCTGGCTGTGTTCAGTGCTTTGTTTTTGTTTTTTTATTGACTCCTTTTTTCTCCATAAATATGTTTTTGTTTTGTTAGATTATTTTTTTCACATCGCTGTGCTTTGCTGATGGATTAAATGGACTGCCTCCTCGCCCCGACGTTGATATCCTGTGATCTTATGTATTACTATTGTATTATGCCATTTCAGATTTACATCAATTTCAATAAAACCCAGCTGTTTTATTACTTCTTTTTTTTTTACCTTTCAAAAATGAATAGCAGCCTAGGTTCAGAGTGGAAATGTACTATTGTGAAACATACAGGGACAAGGCACTGTCAAATACTCAAGACGTCCTCAACAATAAATGTTTTTACATATTCTTTGTGACTGACTATTTTCACTCACTACAGTATGAAACATTTCAGTTGCTATGGAAGCATAAAGAAATGCATTACTTCAGCCTGTCATGACAATATGAGACTACTTTAATAACTACCAGCTCTGTCTCATTCAGTTGGCATGGGGTCGTCAACTGCATAATGACTGCTGTTCTCGCATGAAACAAAACCTTGGGTTGGCTCATACGCATGTGGTCATTAACTCAAATCCAGTTTCTGTGATGGGTTTTTTGTTTTTCTTCCTTCCACATGCCAGGGTGATGATGTAATGCATGACTTCATGCTGTGAGTTTCCTGCTCCAGAGCACTGCTGTTACTTTAGCAGTAAAAGAAGACGGAGGTGTGTGTGTGTGTGTGTGTGTGTGTGTCATAAAGTGGAAGAGGATCTGCAACCAGAGATACTTCAAGCCTGTTCCACAGATGCAGTAAAATAATAAATAGAATGAAGTACCAGGGGTAACGCTTGAGTTGACGATCAACATGAGTCGGAAGAGAGTTTACAAGAGGCAGAAGCAGGAACTCGGCAGTCAGCGTAAGCTAGGTAGTATAGGGAGAGATTTGTGGCTCTGCATGCTGGATTAGCATCATCATCCAGTACGGCTGTAGGCCCTACTGATGAGGTGTCAACCCGTAGGAGCATAGCATCAATCAAACTGTTCTTCTGTCCGCTGGCTCATATGATATGATTATAACTAAACACACCCAGTGGTGATGCGGACGAGAATGAGATCACCGGCAATGTTTCCAAAACAAACCTGCCTCCACATGAAGAGGGATGATGTGCTGAAGCGTTTTCGGGGTAATGAGGTGAATAGAATAGCACTTTTTCCAAAGGTCACTTCAAGTTTCTAGTAAAAAAAAACAACTTACCAGTTGTGTGTCCTTCTGCGTCATCATAAAGCTGTTGGCAGCAGTCCGCCTAACTATTGACACTGCTGCTTTGTCCCTGACCAGGTTTGCTCAACTCCCCTCTCACAGTTCAACAAGAGTCGTCCAGTGAGTCATTAGTGTGCAATGTCAACGCTGCTGCATGACACACTATCAGCACTCTGGCAATCTCTGACCTCGGTGCAGTAAACATATGGAGGTGGCAAAAAGACAGATAAGAGAGAGAGAAATATCTCACACCTTATTGGATTTGAGTGGATTTGTTAAGAATCTCTCCAGGGGAATATGCCGGTGGATGGAGGATGAGAATGGTGGGGGAGATTGATAAACTGATATTATCCATTACCCAACACTAGCGCTAGCTTGACTGTGTTAACCCTGACCCCACCAGACACTGGGTTCTTCTTTCTCATTGGACTCTGGGATGTGATTGGCCTCACTGGTCATGAAGCTAATGGTAACTCAACTGCTTCACACTTATACTGGGCTCAACATTGGCTCTCAATGCAACCCCCACCAGTTATCTCAGATATGAACAGAGTGGAGCCCTCCCATCTGAATCTAAACTCTGGAATACGATCTAAGACGACAGAATATTCAATCATGTTTTCCATCAGGGGCCATCCCCTTTCATCCAAACAAGACCTTTTGCATTGTGGGTGCCATGCAGATGGTATGTAAGAGTGTGTAGTTGAGAACGCACACACACACACACACACACACACACACACACACACACACACACACACACACACACACACACACACACGTCCGACAGAATACAGGCCTATGGATTCAGGTGGAGAGAGTGGAGCTCTTCTGGCACACAGCAGCATGGCAGATGTCCTCAGACACCAGCAGACAGCGAGCGGCGTTATACAACAGCTGCTAATGGAAAACGGTGCATCTCCTATTAGAGGGCCTTCAACCATCCACACAGTAACATCTCCAAGTGAGTTTTACTTGGCTCTGGATCTAAGAGCTTCTTCCGTCCAATGGGGTTTCAGTGGATGGGTTGGATCACAGGAAATGCTGAACGCCGTACACATCGCAGATACGTAAATAAACGACATTTAAATAAACGTTTAAATCACATTTGCTCTGGGTGTTTGGTTTGTATTCATTGTGTCTGAGCTCGCTGCAGAGGAATGATTCAAGGTTAAACATACTGTGGAGTGTGTGGTTGATGGAGTCAGACTGATTGGACTCTGGCTGGGTGGGGCTGCACACCTGTGGTGCAGAGCAATCACGGCACCCAGGATAAACCATCTATCACCACACACTGCAAATCGCATACTTTTTCTTTGTACTTTTAGTGTGTACTGCAGCTGCCCTTCCAAAGTATGTACTGTTGCATGCAGTATGCATACCATTGGGACATACTACAGGTGATTTCACTGATTAGCACGCCTGCAACAAGAGACGTCTGTGCTCTCTCGGCGGCTCAGTCAATCTGACGTATCTTCCGCTGCGCAGAGGATTGTGGGTCAGAATAGCCAGAAAAGCATGCTGGCTTGCATACTGCAAAATGCGACCGGATGTAGTTTTTGTATTTGACATAATATGTATTGGGACATACTAAATACTTTTGTGGCATACCTGGTAGTATGGGTATTGGAACACAGCAACACACTCAGGAGAGAGCCTCTGTCATGGCAGCACGTTACATCTGCTCGGTGAATACCATCTTGCCGTCTCCAATAAACGCATACTTCAACCAACGTCGACCCGTGTCCTGTCTCGGAGGGCCCCAGCAAAAGCCACTGATGTGGTGTGTGGTTAGAGTCCACCGCTACACATCAAACATTTGTCACAGTATATACTGATGGAGCCAAGGATCCTAATACAGGGAGCGCAGGTTTTGCTTTTAGTATCCAGCCTCACAAGTTTCGCTGAAATATAGTTTTGTTTTGTGTATTTTATTTTAGTATTTATTTATTAGTATAACTTTTTTTTGTTGGCATACATAACTGGTCCACACTCCAACATAGGTGGCGGTAATGCACCTTAACGCTGGTGGCCACCCGCCATTAAAACGGGGAAAGGGAAGAAAGAAGACGGCGCCCTAACCTTGCAAAAATAAATAGCGTCGGAGGCTAATAAAATGGCGGAGTCCCCGCAAAAGGATACGCCACACAAAACGGCGAAAGACGTGTGTCGGGTGTGCGACACGACTTTTACCAATAAAAAAAACAAGCACCACCTGATCATCGGCGAGGTGAAGCCGGCCTACACCGTGGCGCTGGAGGAGCTGACCGGCCGGGTGGAGACCAGCGACGTGCTGCGGGCCGTGTGCAGCTCCTGCAGGACGCTGCTGCGCCGCTACCACCGGAGCGCGTGCGAAGCGGAGTGGATCGCCACGCTGGTCCGGTCGTCGCACGCCGCCGCCAGGTGTAAGAGATGCGCGAAATCATCATCATCATCATCATCATCACCGACGGCGGACGACGACGCCGGTCCCGTCCGGAAACGGATCAACGTCGGGCAGGGGGGTCTGGGCTTTTCCGAGGTGCGTTCACAGGTTGTTGTCGTTGTTGTTGTTGTTGCGGTCCTGCGACTAAAGTAGTAAAAATCACATACGTGGACATGCATAGAGGCTGAATCTGATACCCATATATATACCCATATATGATACCCATATGTCATTGATGATTAAACAAAGATGTATGACTAAAAGCTATACGGAAGTTTATTCTACGACAACTCTAAAGCTTGAAGTACTGATGGAGTTAAAATGGCAGGGTTATGCGCAGGTGAATATATTCAAATGAGCAAATTAAGCAATATCACACGAGAGGGAGTGCTGCTGAATATCAGCACGGCTGTGATTCGGTCGTAGGTACGAGGCCGCAGATGACGCCAGACAGTGATGCGGTTAGGAGGACCGAGGCGACTTGCCACTATTGACGGTAAAGCACATCCTCTCGTGTAATATTGCTTCATTATACAACAGGTAGTTCCGACCAAGCAATCTGATTGGTCAACTAGACATTTAGACCGCGCTCAAATCAGCATGGCAGCACACACCTGGCCGTGCTGCCTCATCATTGTAAATATTACTTCGCCATTGATTAGAACTGTACATATTTCCATGGCAACATTGTAACTGCCACTATAGGAGTAGAGCTAGAACAAAGCGGTAGCCTACAATGTTGATACAAAATGGATACTTTTGTTGTTCATTTTGATTGATATGGCGGATGTAGTTCCGCTTGCACAGAGTTCTGTAACTGTAATCACTGAAGTGGCAATAATGACGGTAAAGCACCCCCTCGAGTGTAATATTGCGATTATACAACGGTTACCAACAAAATATAATATATAATCAACACAATCAACTCAACAGGGACTAGAAAGCTTCTCTGTTGCTAGGTCGTTTCATGTCCGTGGAGCAGTAAACAAGGTTTCATTACGGAGGAGTTTACGGGTGTCTCTGATTGATTTCCAGGTATTGGTCAGGCCATGTCTTTCCAGGGAAACGGAGATAACACTAGCAAAACCTTTCTTTTTTTTATTTTGAGTGAATTGCCCCACACTATGAATACATTTTGAGTATGTATTTTGTTGGTAACCATTGTATAATCGCAATATTACACTCGAGGGTGTTATTGCTTAAATTAATCACAAGTTCGCTTTCATGGCCACGGACATGAAACTTGGCGTGCTTGAGTATTAGTCTTGCTAGCATTAGCATGTATTTTCTTCAGATTCTTCAGAAATGCACATTTCTAGTTGAGTAACGTAATCAATGATATAGTTTTTCCTCTATCATGCTTTTGTTTATTTCAGTATTTTACATTTTCTGCAAATCATCATCTTTTGCTTCACTTTCATGTTTACTATATCAACAACCTCACTTTGTACAATTTGATCCCATGTGTCCTCTTCATTAATAAGTTACACAAATACCAATAATAACAGTCTCTAACATCATTCTGTCAATGCTAAAGTTCTTCTTTTTTACACTTTAAGGAAGCTGTAAGCCAGACAGCAAGACATTCAGCTGTTGATGAAAGCAGTAGCAGGCCGCAGCCCCAACCCCAGCTCCACCCCCAGTCCCAGCATGTACCTCCGGCTTCTAATGAAGGAGCAGTGAAGAGGGAACCTGTCACTATGGCTCAAGTAGTTTGGTCTGCAAATTCAGTTCAGGTAAGCAAACAGTTTCACAACACATGTAGAAATCTTGCAGAGAAATATGTGCTAATGGTACATTTTTCTCAAATTGCTAGTAGACCATCTCGGTTCAAAATAAAATGCCATGGAAATTGGTATCAGCAGTCAAGGCCAAGTTAAAATGTGTTACTATTTCTTGTCTTTCATCTTCTCTACCGTAGTCTGCTGTCTGTAGTCTGAAACCTAGGCTTCAGCCACAGTCCCAGCATCTACCTCAGCCAACTGCCCTGCCGTCTGATGATGGAGCAGTGAGGAGGAAACTTGTCACCATAGCCCCAGCACTGCATTCACAACCAGTTCAGGTTTGTTGACATTTTGTCAATTTTAGTAAATGGAGATTTTAGTACGTTAAATCCCATCCTGCAGTTTATTGTGATTAAACATGTTTGGAACATTCAATGATAAGCATGGCAAAGACTTGCCAATGCAGCTTCAGCTATCAATCTAGAGGCTCAAATTAACCGAGGTCATTCAAAGCTATGATATTCAGAGATGTATGAAGGTGGCTGTCTCGATTAACTTACATGTAGTGATCTGAGGAGCAGCTAACATAGTCCTCATTAATGTGTAGTTTTATTGTAGCCAACAATTATAGGCCTACATTTTCAACCTGTTGGTAGTTTGTTTCTGTCAGTAATAAATCATTATTTTTTTCACAATTGCTTCAACCTTCAAGGCCTCTGGGATTCCTTACCCTGCCTCACATTATATTGTAACACAAAAAGGTTGAATAATGATGAGGAAAAAAACTTTACAACAACGGTTTATTCCCTTCAAATTAACAGGCAGAAATAGCAACGCCAAGAACTGAATGCGCGGCAACTCCTACATAACACACTTGACTAATCAGAGCCTATCATTCGCTACACTGCCCCCCCCCCACCCCCCACCCCCCGTCCCCCCTTATTCTCAAATGTCCCTGTTTGGCATTATACTGCACAAGTGTAACATCTATGAGAACTTAAGTACAATCATATGCCTTCCTGTGCCTGACCAAAACGTATATAGATTTTTTTATTGAGCTAATAATGGCCAAGTTACGCGAAAATAAAGAATGCAAATTAACCAAGGTCAATCAATCAATCACAACTCTGCTTCGGAGTAGCCAAGGTACTTTAAACGTGGTGGGCACTTTAAGTCCATCTCTCTTAGGGAAATGTGGAAAACTTGGTGTTGATGGCTCAAAAAATGACGTCACAGTGTCAATTTAAACGTGCCACTGTTGCAGGTGCTCATCAAGCTGTTTGATATAGTTGTAGTCAATGGGAAAAAAACACTGACTTCAACCACTCCAAAGGTGAATACAGTTGTCAAAGTTGGTACACATAGAAACCGTGCGTTAAGTAGTTTTCCAAAATGTTAAGTACCACTTTGACCCCTGTCTGGATAGATTTTTCTGTACCTTAGAAATACCTTGATCTATTTTTTTTTTCTCATGAACCCCAATGACACATTTGGTACACATGCTGCTTAGATATGCACAACCATAAGTTATATTAAATGTTTTGATTGATTTCAAAATGGCAGTTATGCGCAAATAAATATATGCAAATGAGCCAACATTCGATCAATCACAAGTCTACTTCAAAGTGGCTCAGGGACTTGAAACTTGGCGTGCTTGAGTATTAGCCTTGCTAGCATTAGCATGTTAGCATGCTCAAGGAAAATTGCGCATACGACGAGTAGGCTCATGCAACCATATGTATTTTCTAAACCCAGTCTCATCAAAAGGTGTAATAGCTATGTTGGTCCACAGCGCAAAACGTAGTAGTTTCACAATAACGGCTCTAAAATTGTGACATGCCTACGTTTTTTTGGCCTCTTCTTTTCTATTGGCCTGCGTCAACGTCATGTGACCGTCAAGCTTCGTTTTGTCAAACAAAACTCAAAATTAAATCTAAAACCGATACACACTTCAGGGCACGAACCCCAGTCTCCTGGGTGGAAGTCCTGTGCTTGACCCATTCATCCATGACCTCCTCCAAAGACGTAGCCTAGAACTCTAGACACCCCCTAGCGGCAGCAAATTTATTTGGCAGCTAGTGTAGGTCTAGCAAAGCTCCGTCCGCTTTTTGGTGCTGGAAACACCAAGTGTGTCTTGTATGTCTGGCCAATCACAGCGTGAGGGGCGGAGTCGAAAGCCGGGCTACCATGACGACAGAGTTGCGACGGTTCCGTGTTAGGTAAACAATGGCTGCTGCTGCTGGCGAACGGCTGTCTTTCGACTCGGCTTTGGCCGCGACTCTTCAAGACTTTAAGTTAACATTTTATTTGAGAAAAGAACAAAGAACGGCACTGAAGTCTTTCCTCGAAAATAAATATTTATTCTGAGTTTTGATTAATTACGTAGTCAGAGCCGTCGCTCTGACTACGTCACCTTCTTCGTTGCTCTGATTGGTTGTAGCGCTATCCTATTGCGTGCAGAGGGAACTTGAAAGACAACCGTTTATCCCGCCCACACTGCCAATGGAGCTGCGCCAGACCTTACATCTTTCTGATGTAGGTCTGGCTTGCCAGGCTACCAAAGACGCACTTTGTTGCTCTTTATACAACAGCGGCTTTCTGCCAGAAAGCCCTGAAGGCAAACTTCTCCCATGTGTGCTTCGCACAGCCAAAACAAAACAAAATAGTAGATATTCCTTTTATTCTCAGTTGAAAATGCTATATATTAAGATAGTTTCAACCTTAAAATGCATTTTGATAACATTTATAGTGAGAAATGTGCATTTTATTTTCATAATCTTCATTCAGTGAATGTATATGATGTTTAGTTTGTGGGTTGTCCATTATGTGCACTTCTTTTTTTTTTTGTCCACTTGGTGGCAGTGTAGGCAGATTATTCGGTCACTTCCTGTTGGGCTAGATCCTCCAAATGTATAATTTTAGTCGAGTTTAATGCCCTGATTCATATAAAAGAGACCCCACGTCTCCATCTTATTCCCCTAGTCATTCTAGGCCCCTATTAATGGTGTGTTTTTTTAATCTTCTGATGACCTCTGAACTACCCATTTGAATCACTTCCAGTGGGGCTAGAGCCACCAGATTTATAATCTTATATCTCCTTTAGGGCCTCTTTCATATAAAAGACACCTCGGGTCTCTATCCTATTCCCAAGTCATTCTAGAAAATCAGAAAATGTAGCCTGTACAGGCCAGTTTGTTGTCAGAGCTTCTCAGAAGTGTAACCTGCGAGTCCTATTCACTCAGATTGTAGTTGCAAAAGGCCGCTTTGGAGATGGGAAGGTCTCACCGCCGTACTTTCCATCCAACGGCAATGGGAGGCGTTAGGACGGCCCCCCGCACGGCCCCCTTTTGGCTGAGAGACTTGAGATTTTCACAGAGTGATCCCAAGGCACCCCCTAGTGACTGGTCCAGAGGCCAAGTTCCTATCTCTATCCTACGAATTTATATGAATTTATAGCAACAACATTTATCTCCAATGCGTTTCAATGGAGCAATTAATGGTTCTTTGTGAGTCATTTCCGGTTGGGGTACAGCCATCAAATTGAGATTATTCTATGTCCTTTAGGCCCTCTTTCATATAAAAGAGACCCCAGGTCTCTATCTTATTCCCAAGTCATTCCCCCCATTTTAAAAATCTTCTGATGACCTCTGAACGACCCATTAGAATCACTTCCATAAGATGATCAATCTGGTGGCTCTAGCCCAACAGGAAGTGATTCGAAAGTTTTTCTCTATCATGCTTTTGTTTAATTCAGTATTTTACATTTCTGCCAATCATCATCTTGCTTTTAAATTCACTTTCATTTTTATTGTATCAACAACCTCACTTTGTACAATTTGATCCCATGTGTCCTATTCATTAATAAGTTACACAAATACCAATAATAACAGTCTCTAACATCATTCTGTCAATGCTAAAGTTCTTCTTTTTTACACTTTAAGGAAGCTGTAAACCAGACAGCAAGACATTCAGCTGTTGATGAAAGCAGTAGCAGGCCGCAGCCCCAACCCCAGCTCCACCCCCAGTCCCAGCATGTACCTCCGGCTTCTAATGAAGGAGCAGTGAAGAGGGAACCTGTCACTATGGCTCAAGTAGTTTGGTCTGCAAATTCAGTTCAGGTAAGCAAACAGTTTCACAACACATGTAGAAATCTTGCAGAGAAATGTGCTAATGGTACATTTTTCTCAAATTGCTACTAGACCATCTCAGTTCAAAATAGAATGCCATGGAAATTGGTATCAGCAGTCAAGGCCAAGTTAAAATGTGTTACTATTTCTTGTCTTTCATCTTCTCTACCGTAGTCTGCTGTCTGTAGTCTGAAACCTAGGCTTCAGCCACAGTCCCAGCATCTACCTCAGCCAACTCCCCTGCCGTCTGATGATGGAGCAGTGAGGAGGAAACTTGTCACCATAGCCCCAGCACTGCATTCACAACCAGTTCAGGTTTGTTGACATTTATTAATGGTCAATTTTAGTAAATGGAGATTTTAGTACGTTAAATCCCATCCTGCAGTTTATTGTGATTGCACGTGTTGGGGAAATTCAATGATAAGCATGGCAAACACTTGCCAATGCAGCTCCAGCTCTGTATTCACAACAACGGCCGGTTTGTATAATTTTGTCCCCATCATATCATATTATTAAATCTCATTTTCATTCAATCAAATTTGTCCTTTCAATCTAGAGGCTAAATCTAAGACTCATATAGTCCTGTCATTGATGATTAAACAAAGGTTTATGACTACCTATATGGAAGTTTATTCTATGACAACTTGCCTATACAGCTACATTTACCACCAATTACCAATCATGTTTCTACCTGGAAAACAAAGCTATGATATTCAGAGATGTATGAAGGTGGCTGTTTCGATTAACTTGCTTGTAGTGATCTGAGGAGCAGCTAACATAGTCCTCATTAGTGTGTGGTTTTAATGTAGCCAACAATTATAGCTCTACATTTTCAACCTGTTGAGTTTGTTTCTGTCAGAAATAAACTATTGTTTTTTCGCCAATTGCTGCAACCTTCAAGGCCTCTGGGATTCCTTACCCTGCCCTGCCTTGCATTATATTGTAACACAACTAGGTTGAATAATGATGAGGAAAATAACTTTCCAACAACGGTTTATTCCCTTCACATTAACAGTCTAACAGGCAGAAATAGCAACGCCAAGAACTGAATTTGCGGCAACCCCAACTCCTACATAACACACGTAACTAATCAGCGCCTGTCATTCGCTACACTTGTGCATTATACTGCACAAGTGTAACATCTGAGAACTTAAGTAAAATCATATGCCTTCCTGTGCCTGACGACAATGTATATTTCATTTTTGATTGAGATAAAAATTGCCAAGTTATGCAAAAATAAAGAATATTAGATTATTCAGTCAATCAGAACTCTGCTTCAGAGTAACCGAGGGACTTAAAACTTGGTGGGCACTTTCTGGACATCCCCCTTGTGGTACACAATGTGGTAATGTGGTAAATTTGGTGTTGATGGCTGACGTCACAGTGTCAATTTAAACTTACCACTGTTGTAGGTGCTCATCGAGCTATTATTTATAATGGAAGTCAATGGGGAAAAAAACACTGCCTTCAACCACTCCAAAGGTGAACAAAGTTGTCAAAGTTGGTACACATATAGAAATTGCGTGTAAGCATTTCTCCAAAGAGTTAAGTACCACTTTTTAGCCCCGTCTGGATAGATTTTCCTGTACTGTCCAATAATAACAGTCTCTAACATCATTCTGTCAATGCTAAAGTTCTTCTTTTTTACACTTTAAGGAAGCTGTAAGCCAGACAGCAAGACATTCAGCTGTTGATGAAAGCAGTAGCAGGCCGCAGCCCCAACCCCAGCTCCACCCCCAGTCCCAGCATGTACCTCCGGCTTCTAATGAAGGAGCAGTGAAGAGGGAACCTGTCACTATGGTTCAAGTAGTTTGGTCTGCAAATTCAGTTCAGGTAAGCAAACAGTTTCACAACACATGTAGAAATCTTGCAGAGAAATATGTGGTAATGGTACATTTTTCTCAAATTGCTAGTAGACCATCTCAGTTCAAAATAAAATGCCATGGAAATTGGTATCAGCAGTCAAGGCCAAGTTAAAATGTGTTACTATTTCTTGTCTTTCATCTTCTCTACCGTAGTCTGCTGTCTGTAGTCTGAAACCTAGGCTTCAGCCACAGTCCCAGCATCTACCTCAGCCAACTGCCCTGCCGTCTGATGATGGAGCAGTGAGGAGGAAACTTGTCACCATAGCCCCAGCACTGCATTCACAACCAGTTCAGGTTTGTTAACATTTGTTAGTGTTGACATTTAAGTAAATGGAGATTTTAGTACGTTAAATCCCATCCTGCAGTTAATTGTGATTACAAATGTTTGGAAAATTCAATGATAAGCATGGCAAAGACTTGCCAATGCAGCTCCAGCTCTGTATTCACAACCACGGCAGGTTTGTATCATTTCATCCCCACCATATCATATTATTAAATCATCTCATTTTCAATTGATCAAATTTGTCCTTTCAGTCTACTTTAAATTTAGCCCACAAATGTTTTCATTCCCATGAGTCTAATAACGGTGTCTTCAATACTCAGAATCAACTGGATGGCAGCCATACCGTGACAGAACTTAATCAAAGCACACCGTCACTTTGCCCTGCACTGACTGAAGCAGAGTTATTGGGACATGGTGCCTCAACGCTGTCTGCAAGCACAGGAGTACCAATGAGAAAACGATCAAAGGTTTGTTGTGAAAAGACAACCCGGAAACAACACTTAGCTACTACTGAACATCCAATGTTGGACATGTAATGCTCAGTAATTATGGAAATCATCTTTTGTTAGTACTGAAAAAGAAAATGTTGACAGTTAGACAGCCTAATCATTGACACATTTTAATCCTCTGTTTTCAAAGGTCATCATTAGAACTGGAAACTCCCTGAGAAGTCGGATTGTTAATGGACCCTTGGAGGCGGTACTCGATAACATTGTTAGAGGACGTGTCAACAGAATTCCACATGCAATTATGTCTGTCCCTGGACTGTTTGATGTTGTGGTCCAAGAGGTCGCTGATGTTGTCAAAAAGGAGTGCAAGAAACTAACGAGCCTGAAATTCAACTCTATTCTCCGACAGACCAGCACGAAAGACTTAAAGGACTTTAAATGGATGGACCTTGTTGCAGAGTGGAAGATGAACGCACCAACCTTTCTTAAGATTTTAGAGTCTGCAAGTTCTGTCTCCATGAAGGCCACTACTTCAAAAACACGGCCCATCTCTCACAGCAAGACCAATAAATACAAACTACCAATGGCTGGGGCAATACTCCTAAACGCACGCTGTCCGTCAATGTCAGCACATATGTACAGGAATGCTACGGTTATGAACTGTAGTGGTGCAAAAAGACGTTGTCAATTATTCAATCGATTGGGTGTCTGCATATCTGATGGTAGGGCTCTTGCAAAGCTGAAACCAAAAACATAGGACGCCAAGTTCATCCAATGGAAAGAGAATGTACTGTCTGCCAAGTGTACACAGCATCAAACCCTGCCTCTGCAGGAGCAGACAAGAGCTCACTCTACAGCTGTTAGACAGCTTCAGATCAATGCCAGGCAAGTCAAATTACAAAATAAATTGGTTATGTTCACCACATTAAGAATTGCCAGGTACCGTGTAAACTTGAACGTAGCGACAGTGACTTAATGGCAGGCTTACATCCGGTGAGATGGACTTAAGTTTTATGTTACTGTTTTATGTGCGATTTTGACAAATATCGCATTGCGATGGCATATCGTCAAATCACAGAGGTTGCAGAATATAGATAGGCCTAATAGGTTTCCTAGGCCTACTTTTATTATATCCTTACCCTGTAGATTAATTTTTTTGTATCACTTTGTATTTGTTTTGCTGCCAATAACAAAGTAGAACTTACTGGTAGATTTACATGGTTGACTTTACATTTATACTTTACACAGAATATTTGGCAGATTACCATGACAAAGAAATTAAGAATGAAATAAAAAAATGTAAGATCGTGTACTGTATGTTTTTACGATGAAACACTTCCGCATGGTGGACATTGAGGGTCGGTGCAGGATTCGTCATGGATCATGACCAGAATGATTCGATCATTTTCACTGTTCTGCTATCAAAATACTGCAGTGTTTTACATTTACATACATGCTGTCATGTCCTTATATGAAAAAAAAATAAATGCATAAGCAGCAACTGCTGTCTATATAACGAGCTTATGCCTGCCTCGGTTAGGATCAATCTGTCTTCTTTTGAAGAGCAGGTGACGTCACCAGGTCAGGCTGGCTGGATGACTGAGCAGGAAGAAGAGGTGAGATTTGAGCCACAGGGCTTTCAACGAGCTAAACCAAAACCTTCAGGTCCACTCTGAACCATTCAGACCCAGCCCTACTATTGTGTTGTATTTCGACTGCAGACAGCGTGGACCTCATTTAACACAAGTGGATCCTCTAAATCAGGGGTTCTCAACCTTTTTCAGGCTGGGCCCCCCCAAAACTGGTTCATTGCAGTCGGGCCCCCCCCCCCCCCCCCCCCCCCCCATTGTTGACGGGGGGGGGGGGGGGGGGGGGGGCGCGATCGTAACACTCCTCGGACCTATATGGGGGTATTATTGAGACAATATTATTTGTGTGTGCGTATCTCAATCTGTGTACCGGTATTCACATTTGTGTGTGCGTAATAAGATTTGTCTGTCTGTATTCACATTTGTGTGTGTGTAAAAAAATCTGTGTGTCTGTATTCACATTTGTGTGTTTGTGTTAAGATTTGTGTGTCTGTATTCACATTTGTGTGTTTGTGATAAGATTTGTGTGTCTGTATTCACATTTGTGTGAGTGTAAAAAAAATCTGTGTGTCTGTATTCGTTTTGCAAGTAAAGACAAATCTGCAAATGTGTACAGAGATCTGTAAGTGTACACACATCTGTGAATGTGTAAACAGATCTGTACATGTGTACTGAGATCTGTAAATGTCTGTCATCAGTTATAACTCAGGCGGGAGCTCTGATTGGCCGACACACAAATCTTATCACAAACACACAAAAGTGAATACAGACACACAGATTTTTTTGATTTTTTTTTTCAAATGTGAATACAGACAGACAAATCATATTACGCACACACCAATTTGAATACGCACAAATGTGAATACTATTGCGCGCAATAGTAACACACCGCGGACCTACGGCTGACTGGGGGGGGGGGGGGGGGGTGCGCGCAATAGTAACACACCGCGGACCTACGGCTGACTGGGGGGGGGGGGGGGGGTGCGCGCAATAGTAACACACCGCGGACCTACGGCTGACTGGGGGGGGGGGGGGGGGGGGTGCGCGCAATAGTAACACACCGCGGACCTACGGGGGGGGGGGGCGCGGTGTGTTACTATTGCGCTCTCAAAAAGGAGGACAAATACGCGTCCGGCTTGACGCTGCGCCGGACGCCGGACAGGGCTTTGAAAAACCGGACAGTCCGGCCTAAAACCGGACGCGTATTTGTCCTCCTTTTTGAACCCGCGCCCCCCCGGGAGAGTGTCCGCGCCCCCCCAGGGGGGCGCGCCCCACCGGTTGAGAACCACTGCTCTAAATAGTTTGAGACTGCAGCACAATTATTGGCTTTATTGATTCCTGATGGTTTGGATGAATAGAAATATCTGACAAATCAGTCCATGCAATAATAAAACGTGGTCAAGTTGGGGAATTAATGCATTTCTCCATTTGAGGTGGAAGTGGTTATGGTGCCGAAAGGTTGTGGGTTTGAACCCCACTTTAAGGCCTGTTTTCAATCTGTGGCCCTGCTGGGGAATGGCACAGAGTACTTTCCATTCATCTGGTGGTGTAGACTCTTAATACATTAGTCTAATGTATGGTATAATGTAGGCTATGTTGTCTTTTGGATTAGTTACTCGTACACTACAACACAATCTCCTTTAGATGGCGCCAGATGAACCTTTACTTCAGTAGCAGCGCGAAGCCTGGGGGCTAAACCAGAATACACATTATAATCATAGCACTGTTCAATGACACCTAACATCAGCACACCAACAAATATATGTTTGTATATATATATCTATATATAGATATATATATATTCCTCATTATTTGTCAGTTCAAACTTGTCTTTCCTAATGTTACAGAATCTTGGAAACATTAGGAAAGATAAATGATAACATGTTCATTAAAAAGATGATGGTTGTGGAATATTGCTGAATCCGTAATATTGTATATAAAGCAATAAATAAGTGAAAGAATTTTTATTATTAGTATAAGAATGAGTATTTTAAACACAAATCATCAGGTCTACCTGCCTTAAGTTTTTTTTACATTTAAATTGTAAACATTAATCTTTTTCCTCTTCATGTTTAAACATGTTTTGAGCGTTTCCCCCAATTAAAACATTAACATGTGCTGCTTCAGTGGCCTTGGCGATGTCATTTCCAAGAAAAGCCTGATGACTAAATCATACATAACGCATATTTCCACCGCTGCTCTTCTCCATTGTAACCCAATACTTCTTCAGCTAATTAGATTACTCAATGAACATCTCTCCCCCCCCCCCCCCCCCCCCCGCCCCCTCTCTCTCTCTCTCTCTCTCTCTCTCTCTCTCTCTCCCCCTCTCTCTGCCTCTGTCTGTCTCTCTCAGCAGCATCTGCTGTCTGCTTAAGGTTTAAATGACGATGATGATTACTAATGGTGATTATAAGATTCGCGTGACGCGCGCCCTTACGAAGATGCTTGATGTAAAACAGTGCAGAGGGCTCTCAGTCCCTATCTTTAGAGATAAACAGAGCAGACAACACACAATGCCTAACGTCAAACCGCATAAAGGGAAGATGGCTCATAAGCAAGTCAAACAAACTCTTTTATTAGGCCTACAGATATTTGGAAACATGGGGCATTTACTAAATAAACAATGACAAATTGTCTTCAGTTGATTATGTGGTTTCCAGGACAAGAGTAATGAATGATAAATCCTACAGACACTGGTTTTAACTTTGACTGATTATTCCCTAAAGGTACAATCTGGATGTGTGTGTGTGTGTGTGTGTGTGTGTGTGTGTGTGTGTGTGTGTGTGTGTGTGTGTGGGGGGGGGGGGGGGGGGGGGCGTCTGAGTGTGCCTTATGTCTGCCTTTTAATTTAGGATACATGACAATGAATAACACTCATATTTCTTTGTGGTATCGTGCATTGCAACAGTACCACTGGCTCTTCATAACAATTTGCGATGCGTATGTGTTGTCGTCACAGAGCAGCAACACCCTTGATTTAAAAAGAGACAATTATATTTTCGTTTCATTACGTCCCGTGACTCTGCATGATCATGTTAAATAGCAGGCACTGCACAGATGGGGTCCATGGGGAGCTTGAGCCCCTGCCCTTTTTTACATTTCTGAAGCAGGAAGTTACGTTTTGCATATTTTTGGTAGTTTAGTGATTAGTCACCCCCTTTTCTTTATACAGTTTTCTAAAAACGTGAAGTGTATTATTGTTTGGGCATGTGGCAGTGTGTGCATGTAATATAATATAATACTGTGGTTTCTTTTCCTCTCAGTGTGATACTCAAAAACATGCTGTATGTCTTATTTATACAATCTATTGTGTAAAATAACACAGAACATGAAAAGAGGAAGTTTTAAGAGGATGTAAACCCCAAATTCAGGGGGCTTATGTATTAAGCATGTCAGAGTAGGACTGCTGATCTACAATCTGATCATTACTTCTAATAAAAGGTAATTGAGGGCATTGACTACACTGAATGACTTGCATTACTACATCAAATCTGTGGTTTCTTCATGTGTTTCAGTAGAACTGAAACAGGCCCCATGTTATGAACATAGTGTGTGTCTATGGATGGCGGTGCCACGGCGGTCTGGCAACATGGGGGTGGGAATAGTGTGTGTCATGGGGTGAGGGCCCGTTTTATTTCCTTGAGCCCCTGCCCCCCAAAATGTGTGTGCGCGGCGGCCCTGTTTAAAGGGCCCATGTGACAAGGACTATAATGAGAACAGAATAATTGCAAATTGCAGACAGTGGATTCCCACTGGGGTGACTTGATGGTTATAGCCAGGTGTACAAATTGGCATTTAGTTGGGGTATCTTGGGAACCATGATATTCGTTTTTGGTTCTTACCTTTTTTTGAACAGACATTTAATGATTGACTACCTTTTTACTGGCTTACGCTGCTGTTGTTAGTGGTCAGCCGACCACATACTGACAAGGAGGAACACAGCAGTTAGGCTTACGATGCAGCAGTTCCTACTCTTACAAACTGTAATGCTTGTCAAGATATGGTAGATGTCACTTCTCTTTAACACACACACAGCAAATATTTGGACAGTTATTTGTTACGTCGGTACCAAACAAACATGTTTTTTTAAATCTGGAGAAAAAAAATGTGTAGGCCAGCCAACACCCCCCTTATCTCTGACGTCCCTCTGTTTGGCTCTCGGTCAGTAGGTCACAGGGGGGTCACACAGTGGCTAGGTGCCTTCATGTTGCAATAGAAGAACCCTCATGTGTGGGTATTTATGATATCGTCATATGTGTGGTGTGTGCATAATATGTAGAATATAATATAATGTAAGACTGGATTATTCTCCACACACAGTGACACTAGGGAATAGAGTGATAGTGTATATATATATATGTATTTCTTGCACCAAGTATATATACTTGGTGCAAAAAATACATTTCAAACATTTCACTTTTCAAAGACACCTATGTGATGCTACAAGCTGCCAGGGTGCCACCAGGCTGGCGTCCTTCCTGTGGTACTGGATGTGAAAGTGGGCGTGGCCAGGAGGCAGCGCAGCGTCCAATCACCTCGCCCGATACTGGGAGCAGCGGCGCCCTTACACGCCAGCACGTCAACGTAGCGGATCTACGACTGAAGAGGAGAGCTGTGATGTAGCGGTGTCCAACATGTCCCCCGCCTCACCGCACCACAGCACACCTGAGATGACCACCCGTCCCACGGCCTCAGTAACCGCAGCTTCGTGTTGAGGCCGGTCGACCCGCAGCCGTCGCGAACAACGCAACCACGCTCTTCATTTATTCAAGGGAAGATGGCGGAGTTCTCGCCCGTGCTGTCTGTGCGGGATGGAGGGGGACGATTCGGGCAACCCATCTTTCCCAGGTCCAGGTCTGGTTCCGAGACGGACAGCGAGCTGTCCCAGAGTCTGGCCCGAACCAAGATCCGCTCCTACGGGAGCACAGCCAGCGTCGCGGCGTCTCTGGGGGAGAAATTCATAGAGCATCGGGTTTCAGACAGTGACACCTTGCAAGGGATTGCCCTCAAATACGGAGTCACGGTAAGACTGCAATAAGAAATGAATGAATTTAATGAATCTCAACATGTAAGGCCCGTGAAACATAAGAGACACAGTGATGTTGCCTTTGATCCACCGTCGGTCCAAGCAAACTCCTGTTTCCCACCTCGCCACGTCACGTGACGTCACCATGCACCCCTGGGTGTTGACACATACATGCTTAAGATCATGTAGGGGTGCTACAGTCATCATCGGCTAGGCTATGTTTAGGTCTCTTCCTGGTATATACACACACATAAACAGAATTGTCTAGTTAGACACCGAGCCGTGAGACCAGACCAGCAGGCCTACACTTGGGGATCAGTTTACCCATGGCCTTGTTCGTTACTGAAGGGTGGGGAACCTGAATGAAGCCTGGCGCATAAACACGATATTCCAGTTTAGATGGGAGAGATCAGTGTCTTGCACCCCCCCCCCCCCCACACACACACACACACACACACACACACACACACACACACACACACACACACACACACACACACACACACACCTACCTCATAGGAGCCTACAATGTGTGAGAGAGCCCTGCTCAGCAACACACACACACACACCACAACACCACATTCACAGCATGAACCTTGCGTTTAGCATGTTTATGTTTTGTATGTTCAGCAGCTTGCATTGCAGCAGCACCTTCGGGTTCAAAGACATTTCAGTGTTTGATCAGATCACTTGATCAGTCTGACCTCGTCAGACTGACGAGGTCAGACTGATCAAGGACTTCGACCAAAATGTTACCACAAATAAAAGGTGCTGCCGAGTGCGGGAGTTTTCTTCGACTTTGACGTGCACTTCTGCACTCTGACGCACCGTCACTTCCAGCTTGGATGTGCGAGTACAATTCAAAGAGTGAATGCGTGTGACTTAAACAGGCCAGCGTACATCTCTATGATTATTGCATTACCTTTAAGCACTTTTGCCTATGACTTCGTGGCTATGGCTCTGACATTGTGCGTGGTGTATTTCAGATGGAGCAGATCAAACGGGCCAACAAACTGTTCGGCAACGACTGCATCTTCCTGAGGGCCAGCCTCAGCATCCCTGTGCTGTCGGAGAAGCGCTACCAGTTCAACGGACTGTCCCTGGAGTCCCCCGATGGCGAGTCGGAGGTCATGCCCCGTGGAGGGGACGAGCCCCGTGGGACGGACAGCGCAGGAGAGGGTCCCTCGCCGGCCCCCTCGCCACCACCGCCTCTGGACTCTGGGGCCTCGGAACCACCTCGGCCTCAGCCGGAGGAGCTGTCGGCCAAAGACTTCTTACACAGACTGGACTTGCAAATCAAACAGTCAAAGCAGGCGGCACGCAGGCTGAAGGAGGAGGAAGTCAGGTAGAGATGGTTCCTGTGGCCTTACAGTATGCAGATGTGGTGAATGCCTGTATGTGTTAAAGCGGGATTTCACTTCTGGGGTCATTTTCACACCGACACCCCAGACAGTTTCCTCCAAGACACATTCATTAGAAGGACAGTGGTGAGAAGCAGGGACGTGTGTTTACAATGAGTCTAACGTGGAGTTCGATGTTGAATGGGCTTCTATTGGATGGGGGCGGGGGGATATGTTTACACGGGTATGAAATATCTGAATATTGAAGCAAGCAACCTAAAAACTGTCTGGGGTGCACACACAAGCCCGGGTAGGTGTGAAAATGACCCCAGAAGTGTTATAAAGTGAACCCTTTAACCCTGGTACAGCTCTCCAATGTACGATGTGCTGGTGCACCAACATTGTGTCTGTGTACGCGGTTCAAGAGAGGCTGTGGATGCAGTTGTCCACCTTCATGCGTAGTTGTGCTCACTTTGCTGTGCCTTCCCGTCGGAGGTTCATTCTACAATAACAAAGTTTACAACAATCCAGGTTCCAGCTGTTATTATTATTAAGCTTTTAGAAAGTATGACATGCTACCAACCTCTAATGAGGTGGTGAAAAGTATAGCTGCCACAGGGAGAATAGGACTTAGGGCTGCGCGACATGGAAAAATGTATTATCACGATAATTATGTGGGAATTTTACACAATATCAATAAATATCATGATATCCTTTTGAATTCAAAATACCATTCTAAACAGACAAACTGAGGGTCAATACATTGAAGTAAATGGAAATTCCAAGTTTGGTATCGGACTAAAAGTAGTTCATATTTTATTATTTTAAGGGCATATCTTCTCATCGTAATTCATTTATACTATACAACTATATATAAAATCCTATACTTAACTTTATACTATAAAATCTACATTACATCCTGGCGGCACAAATCTGATCCGAAAGATAATTAGGGAAATGGAACAGTGTTAGTGAAATCATTCTGGCGGTCGTCCACGTGCTGAGTGATGCACGCGTCAAGGTATGTGGAGGGAGGCGTGGAGAAGTGCTGAGGAGTGGTGGGGAGGCTCCTGACTCTGCATGTCGAGACAAGCGTTGTCCTTTTCCTCTCACTACTCCCCCACTCTGAGGCCCTGCCTGGCATGCACACATTCTGTGGGAAAACAAGTCAGTCGAGCCCAGGGACAGAGGAGCACTCTGTGGTGGGAGCACCTTGCTGTTGTAGCACAGCTCCATTACACGCCTGTTAGTTGTCTGTGTCAAATACCAGGGATTATTGTCTGGTGGAGGGATTATTGTTTATTTTTGTAGTAATATGAAAATGCAACATGTTATAATATGGAAATGTAGGACAGGAAATGCATGTAATTAATGAATGAATATGGCATTAAGTCAAACCTTTATGTTTGTTACACTGCATGTAATATTGATGAACACCATTAGCAAAGTTTATCGCTGGTCACACATCAGTATTATTCCATTTTGTGCAGTGTAATAATACACTGTAATAATACAGTTTAATAATA
>JAOPHQ010001134.1:490000-497500 GCA_030340625.1 Merluccius polli | reverse complement strand
AGGGGTGACCTGGATAGCCTGGGCTCATTAACGTTTCATAACCCCTCAGTTCATTAGCCTCCGCTGGGCTCTGACGCTATTCTGGAGGAGAGCCACACACACCACAGTGGGCTGCCACCCTGCTGACTGGTGGGGAATCAATGTGTGTGTGTAGGTGTGTGTGTGTGTGTGTGTGTGTGTGTGTGTGTGCCACTTGATATATCGGTACAACTCACAGTGCGTGGGTTGTACTCTAATTGTAAAAAGCTCAATAGTTCAAGTCTGTGGTAGAGGGGATTATATGCATAAAGTCATGTGCAAGCACCTACACACATTAACAAACACACCCACGCGCGCACATACACACACACACACACACACACACACACACACACACACACATACATAAACCCTAATATCAGTGGAGGAGGAGGGTAGTTGCATTTTTAATGGCCTCTGTGGGCAGCTGCCATTTAAATGCTAAATATCATTCACACACACACACACACATCAAGTCCAAACGAGACACGAGTGAGTCCAGGCTCAGGCAGGAGGAGAGGCACGGAGTGGCCTTTATCTGGGAACATGGCCGCCGTATCAAAGTAAGCATCAAAGCGCATCCATATTGATGACATCATACGGAGGAGAGCAGCTTCCCCTCCCTCACTCATCTTAAATGCAAATCCAAGACAAACAAAAGACTTCTCTAATTTAATCATTTCTTCAAACCACTCAGTCGCCCACCCTACGGTCTCGCATCTAGCATGTGGGCGATAATGACTGCTGTATCCACAAAACATTTCAACTTCAACACGAGGGAACTTGGGCTGGAGGAGGGAGAGATTTCAGCCCGACGACCTGTCCTTCATTCTCGTGTTCTCGGCAGAGCAGAATTTGTTCCAGCTGTCAATAGACGGCAGAGTGGCCGACCCAGACAGGGGCAATGTGACCTCGGCCAAGGGGAAGCACGGTACACAACCCCAAGCACATAATGGGACGCACTGTGCCACATTGGAAAATGCACTTCCAGGAAGTACATTACTATTACAATTTGCTGTATTTTCCTTTTTACCACTTTTACTACTACTTCTTCTACTACTACTACTTATAATAATAATAATAATAATAATAATAATAATAATAATAATAATAATAATAATAATAATAATAATTAAAGCTGAAAGCAGAGTTTATCGGGGGCTAAGCCTAATGCAGACCATTACGATCCTCTTTGTTTTTATAGGTTTGATAACGATGGAATAACCTCAGCTTCAGTCTGGTGATAAGCATACAAGGTTTCATGACCGTAAGTCAAAGCGGTAAGGAGTTACACTTGTTCAAAGTTCTGGTTTTCAATCAATCGCTGTAACGCCCCCTATGGTCAGATCTGGATGACCTATCATCTGACAGCATTGCTATGCCTGATTAATCTTGACCCATGTATCCTAAGTTTGATGAAGATTGGCCCAAGATAACCCCGCCTTTTGGCTTCTTAAATCTGATTGGACCAATTTGGGCCTCTGGCGGCCATATTGCTTAGTCCAACAGCTTCATCTTACTTGAGCAATGGGGGTTATGCGCAACATACTTCCGCATTCTGCAAAACAAGTCTCATCACATCCGGTTCAGGTCCGCTGTACCGCGCTCGCATTATTTTATTTATTAATCCGCACTTCCAGACCGTCACCGGGGCTTCAAAGTAATGTGTCCGAAGACAGTAGCCCTCTCCCGGACACACGCTAGCTTTAACCGCTGTTTATTTTTATTTATTTATTTTTTAATCCGCACTTCCAGACCGTCACCGGGGCTTCAGAGTAATGTGTCCGAGGAGAGCAGCCCTCTCCCGGACACACACGCTAGCTTTTACCGCTGTTTTTTTTGTTGTTTTTTTCCATCCATCTTTTCTTCTCACTAACATTCACATGTTAAAATCAAATAAAACGCCAACAGTAAAAAGGGCTAGCTAGGCCAAGTCAATAGCTGTCGCCGTCAGTTCCTACCGCTGCTACCGGCTTTAACGACAAGCGGAAGTCGGGAGACCAGTTTTCCGGTTTGGTCACGTGACGCTCGGCATAAAGCCCATTAGAACCTTCTCCCCCAAATGTCCCAAAACCGGTTCCGCTCACATCGGTCATTCGGGCTAGAAAAAAAGTGTGGTCATCTTTGTCACAAGCCACAGCCATTGTGATGCCACGCCCAGATTGACACAGTCATCAGAGTCCATCTTGATGTCAATATAAATGATTAAACGCCTTTTTAAACCACGCCCTTTCCAATTTCAATGGCTCCTAGTGGCTTTGTTTTTTACTGTGCAGACTTCATTTATAATCAAATAAAAGAGATTGCACAACATATGGTATGTACCAAAGGATGTGCACCTACATCTAAAAACCTAGGATCCTTAGGGATTTTAGTGTTTTTCACAAAATTCAAAATGGCGAATTTTTTTCCCCGGTGGAAGTTATGCATTGTTGAGGCAAATTTGTTCATCATCAGGAGTTGTGTTTACAAAGTTTCATGACTGTAGGTCAAAGAGATCACCAATGGGTGTATACATGTATATTTTGTTATGTGGCCATCTTTAGTCACCCCCTACCAATGTGGAAAGTTTCATAAAAAGTGACTGGGCAGTTTTGGCTAAACAGGTGTTTTGGGCGGAATAATAATAAAACTAACAATTACAACTAACAATTACAATAGGGTGTCGCGCACTTTGTGCTTGGCTCCATAATAATGTGTCTTAAACATAAAGTAAATCATCTTATGTCACTAGCTCATGTGTCTCACCATCTTTGCCTTCTTCTTTGTTGTGTTTCTTCAGCCACTCGATGTTCTTCCGGATGGCCTCCAGGTACGTCTCTGACTTCCCAGGCTGGCCTATACACAGAGAACAACATCATTATTAATGACTAATAAAAATTACATTCTGATCCCGGACTTTGTGTTAATACAAAAATCACTTAAGATGTCTTGCCTCACAGAAGAGCAAACACTGGGGCTCTTCTGTGGCGACAGCTTGAAATTAAACTTCTAAATTAAACTGATAAAGATTGGACCAGATGACTTCCTTGTGTAATGTTGATACATTTTAGGGCTTATAAAGTAAGCACTTTTTCACACCCCCTGTTAGCTTAAGGACAGATAACAGATAGCCAAGTTTATAATAACCAGCTACTTCTGCTTTTGTGGTTTCCTTCATTTCCTTAGGGAGGATGTGTATACTGATAATAACCCCCACTGTGTGCTTGCTTTAGGGTTTTTTCAGTGTGTGTGTGTGTGTGTGTGTTCCATGCTACATACTGGACTCAACTGGCTTTAAGCCTCTCTATTAGAGTAACTGATCGAATATCAACATGTATCGGCTTGGTAGACGATAATATAGTGCATGACTTTAGTGTGTTTTGAGATTTCTTATTTACTCAACAAAATATGACATAAAACAAAATAACAACATGAAAAAATATCTTAATTAAATGAGTCATTCTGCGAATAAGGCACGTCATTGCGATTATATTAAAGGCTAGAGTGAAATGTATGTGAGAAAAAAAATGAAATCAAACAAAGGACATCTCCACATGGCTGCTGTCTAATGCCTGGGCCAGAAGTACTGTCCCTAAAAGGGTGAGATATGGTAGTGGTAATAGTAGTAGTAGTAGTAGTAGTAGTAGTAGTAGTAGTAGTAGTAGTAGTAGTAGTAGTAGTGGTAGTAGTAGTAGTGGTAGTGGTAGTAGTAGTAGTAGTAGTAGTAGTAGTAGTAGTAGTAGTAGTAGTAGTGGTAGTGGTAGTAGTGGTAGTTGTAGTAGTAGTAGTAGTAGTAGTAGTAGTAGTAGTAGTAGTAGTAGTAGTGGTAGTGGTAGTAGTAGTGGTAGTGGTAGTAGTGGTAGTAGTATAGTAGTAGTAGTAGTAGTAGTAGTAGTAGTAGTAGTAGTAGTAGTAGTGGTAGTAGTAGTAGTAGTGGTAGTGGTAGTGGTAGTATAGTAGTAGTAGTAGTAGTAGTGGTGGTAGTAGTAGTATTAGTAGTGGTAATAGTAGTAGTAGTAGTAGTAGTAGTAGTGGTAGTAGTAGTAGTAGTAGTGGTAGTGGTAGTAGTAGTAGTAGTAGTGGTAGTGGTAGTAGTAGTAATAGTAGTAGTAGTAGTAGTAGTAGTAGTAGTAGTAGTAGTGGTAGTGGTAGTAGTAGTAATAGTAGTAGTAGTGGTAGTAGTAGTAGTAGTAGTAGTGGTGGTAGTAGTAGTAGTAGTGGTAGTAGTAGTATAGTAGTAGTGGTAGTAGTAGTAGTAGTATAGTAGTAGTAGTAGTAGTAGTAGTAGTAGTAGTGGTAGTAGTAGTAATAGTAGTAGTAGTAGTAGTAGTAGTAGTAGTAGTAGTAGTGGTAGTGGTAGTAGTAGTAGTAGTAGTAGTAGTAGTAGTAGTAGTAGTAGTAGTAGTAGTAGTAGTAGTAGTAGTAGTAGTAGTGGTAGTAGTAGTGGTAGTAGTAGTAATAGTAGTAGTAGTAGTAGCAGTAGTAGTAGTAGTAGTAGTAGTAGTAGTGGTAGTGGTAGTAGTAGTAATAGTAGTAGTAGTAGTAGTAGTAGTAGTAGTAGTAGTAGTAGTAGTGGTAGTGGTAGTAGTAGTAATAGTAGTAGTAGTGGTAGTAGTAGTAGTAGTAGTAGTAGTAGTAGGGGACTAACTGATCTCAGTGGGTGGCTGCTCCCCTTTGGTTGAGTCTTTCAGGTTCTCATACTCCTTCTGCATCTTAGCCGCCTCCAGTTTGGTGTTGTCATCATCGTCAGAGAGCTTTCCTGACATAGAGGACAACCGACACAGCATGAGGTCAGCCATTATATTTTCTTTGATACAGATGTTGATATTAGTTGATTTCTAATTCTATATATGTATCTATGTATCTATGCATGTATTTGTCTGTCTGTCTGTCTATCTGTCTGTCTGTCTGCCTGTCTGTCTGTCTGTCTGTCTGTCTGTCTGTCTGTCTGTCTGTCTGTCTGTCTGTCTGTCTGTCTATCTATCCATTTATCCATCTACCCATCTGTTCAGCTGTTGGCTCAGAGCCTGGTCTATAAAGACTGTACTCTCTGACGTACCAAGCCTTGTTGTTGGCCAGAATGTGTCACTAATTGACTCTGCTAATGGTATTTACCCAGCCATGATGCTGATCCACATACGAGACTGTACAAACAAAACTCATCATGAAAACGCTTTTGTGAATTGGGAGCAGGTCAAGCATTGTAATTCCAAATGGTTTGTGTAAATGGCTTACTTATATACATGTCTTTTCACAGCTTTATTTACAATGTCTACATTTAAACATTGCCTTAATTGTTTCAATAAATATGATGTTATTTTTCTTTTAAAATATTGTATTTAGCTGTTTTCTGTGGGTGGGGCTTATAGGTATTGTATGTTATGAATCTATTTACCAGTGAGCGCGGTGAAGTCAGGAGTGCCGAGAGCCTTGCCTAGCTTGTTCTTTGTCTGCATGGCAATCATGGCATCCAGGTTCTCTGTAAGTAGAGGAAAAACAAACAAACACAATGGTTAGAGTCGCATGGCTGGGTTGCGTTTATTCAACCAACAGAGCCATAAAAGCAGCCTGGTCATTTTGAAGCCCCATTTCCTATTGGTGACTCAGAGGGTTATTACCATCAGAGAGTGAAATGTTTTTAATCTAAATCAGGCAAATAGGGGATGTTTATCTCTCTGTCTCTGTCTCTGTCTCTGTCTCTCTCTGAGAGAGATAGCTTCTCTATGACCCCCCCCCCCCCCCTTGCCTCATATCCTTATCTCCAGAGGCAGATTATCTTTGATTGACAGCTGCTTGTGTGACATTTGCACACTCAGATGAGTCACCCGAGAACACCCTGGTCAGAAGGGGGGGAACCTCAGCTGGTTGCTAGGCTACGGCGTAACACTATCAGCTCACCTCTGTGCAACAAGCTATAGAAATATAGAGGTATAGAATATATCAAAGAGTTGCCAAGGGAACGCTCATCTCGTGCATAATGCTATGTGTTTAGAGGACACTGCTGTCACTCGACACAGGCAGACACACGTAAATACGAGTGGACATCAATCATGTGATTAGCTGTAATGTGCAGTCAGGGAGATCCCTCTGCGGCGGTAGGAGAAGCCTGGGTATTGATTGGTTCAGATGTTGGTCACACACATCAGCCAACAGGTGTGCTTGGTCCTCATCCATGCTATGATAATAGTTTTTTGGGTTTTTTTGCTGAGCTAATTCATGTTTTTGACAAACGGTTATTGCAAAATGTGCTTTTTTTAATGTGGATTTGTGAGTTGAAATAGCAAAGGGGACTGTGAAATATCAAAATGGTAACTCTTTGTTAGCATTGACCTTAAATGCTTTTGACTAGCTTGGATTTGAGCTTGTTCCAATGTACTGTATATATATTCTTCACTATACTCTTTTCATAAAGGCAAGGCAAGGCAAATGTTGCCGGGAACAGTGAGAGCCTAGAGCTGATGATGAGTGGCAGACCTTTTAGTTGCCAGCAATAAGGCTGGTTGGCCATAAAATCTGCTTCATTATGGTAGTTGTTGAGCCTAATCTGCCCTGTCCTATGCACCACTGTCTTGGCCCATAAGATACATTATCTTGGCTGCTGGCGTACACAAGGTCACACATTAAGCACAAACAGAAGACAGCCACAGACCTACCCTATCAAGCTGGTGCAAACATGTTCAATAATGGACATGTGCTAATGGATGTGGTGGGAGATGATCTTGCTGCGCAATCTGTTCCGGTTGAGCAAATGCTCAAGCTTAGATCATCAGATGAGTCAAACACATGGCAGGACATTCACTTTGTGAACCTGAAAGGTGAACCCTGGACAACGCACGCAAAATGAAGACCAGTTTCCTTACCCAGATAGGAGACTCCCTCCTCGGGTGTGATGGTGCCATATTTCACCATCATCTTCACAAAGTCAATAAGCGTCTTCATGATGGTGATCAGCGTCTCTCTCTCCTGGGCGTCCTGGTCTACGGAAGCAACACCACCACACACGCCATTAGACCGGGTGTACATCAATGCACACAGTGGCACAGGTCAACACAAGGGACCCTCTCTCAATGTAGGACACCAGGTTACTGCTGCAGGGATTTCACCTCATGTTGTCTGTTAGGGATGGGGGAGGATGTGTTTTTCGGTGTTGTTCCTTGTGTGTGTGTGTGTGTGTGTGTGTGTGTGTGTGTGTGTGTGTGTGTGTGTGTGTGTGTGTGTGTGTGTGTGTGTGTATGTGTGTGTGTGTGTGTGTGTGTGTGTGTGTGTGTGTGCATGCTCGAGTGGGTGCATTCATTGATATGGGTCTGTATATATGCATTGCTGTGTGTTTGTGTGTGTGTGTGTGTGTGTGTGTGTGTGTGTGTGTGTGTGTGTGTGTGTGTGTGTGTGTGTGTGTGTGTGTGTGTGTGTGTGTGTGTGTGTGTGTGTGTGTGTTTGTGTGTGTGTGTGTGTGTGTATTTGTGAGTGTGTATGTATTGATTCATGTCGTGTGTGGGCAAG
>JAOPHQ010001134.1:317500-480000 GCA_030340625.1 Merluccius polli | reverse complement strand
GATTGTCTTATTTATTAATGCATCAAGGTTTAAAATAATACTGGGGCAATTGCTCTGTCAGTTAGCATTGCGTTAGCTGTGCTGCGGTTTAAAACCGTACTCCGTAAACCGGAGGTTTTGGAGTTTAACTCGCAGCTGCGCACGAAGTTAAACCTGATTGCTGTGTACTGACCGACACAGGATCAGCTGATTCCTAGTTAAACTCGGGTTAAACCGCAAGTACTCTGATTTCCCGTTATACTCCAGCAGACGCAATCTTAACTTAATGTTGGATGCATTTTGTGCTATAATTACCAACAAAAACTTAATGGGAATGTAAAGTGAACTTTAATATAATAAAACGCAAATAATGTTGAAATATATTCTGAAATAGTCTAGCCTACTTTTTGTGGAAATCTGAGTCTGGAATCTGAATCTGCCCTCACCTACGTCAATCAATCAATTACTTGTCCCCCCCCCCCCCCCCCCGTCAACAATCGCGCCGCACCAGGGGGGCGCCCCCGTCAACAACCACGCAGCCCCCCACCCCGTCAACAACCGCGCACCACGTAATGTTTATGGGGGGCGCCAAAATTGTTGCTGCATACCCCCCTGACACTGGGTAGTTGCACCCCTGGAGAGGGTAGTTAGGATGAACATGTCTCGGATAGAGAACTATAACGAGGAGCAGAAGTTATATTTATTGTAGGCCTACTGCATTCGAGGTGTTGTGGACACGGTGGAAGACGCGAGGAAAGACACCACCACCACGCTCCGAAGAAAGTCTGTTTGGGATGATCTCATGTAACAGTAGATCTCAGCAGAAGACCGAGCAGCCCGGCACATTTAAATAATTTATGGAAGCGCTTGAAAGTTGAAGCGCGTAATGCTATTGCTGAGCGGACGCACGACCGAGACCTGAGCCCCGTGAGCCGTGAAATATCACTGCTCATTCTAATCTACTATGTCCAATATTGTTATTGTACTGAAGGCCTATCTGGCGTAATAAGTGTAAATGTATCATACATTATTATTAATACTACTAATAATAATTAATAAAACTAATTCTGTGTGTGTCGGTAATGGAGCCTTGTTTCATCCTGCAAACTGGTTTAGTCTCCTCTAAAACCATGTCCGTTTGGAGACTAGACTAACACGCACAAAATACGCCCTCTAGTGTCTGATGTGAATTTCTCTGAAGACAGCAATTGAGATCAAGGTAAAACGCAGCTGCAGGTTAAACCACAGGTACATACGACACAGCAATGGAGCTTAAGACGTCACGTGACTTCTTGCGTCACCGACGAGTTTAAAACCGTGTTAAACTCTAAAAAGTGGCTAAGCTAGCGACAGAGCAATTGCCCCACTATGTTTAAAATAATTATATTTAATGATGAGTAGTTATGATGCCTCAAGTTCAAATCTGTTTTTAGATTATCAAGATTTAGAGGAATTAAGTAAAATCACACCTAGTTCTACTGCAATGATATGAACATGAACATCCACTGATACCAAGAAGCATCTATCCAAAGAAAAACAATACCATACTTCATGTACTGAGCTTGTGTTCTGCTAATGCTACACATTGTTACAGTGCACGTGAAGCTGCTGCAACATCCCTGAACCATGGCTGCTGTAAGTTCATTTAATAACAATTGCTTATAATCATTTAGTGAAAGTTGTGTTTTCAGTGTCCACAGTCTCATTGTCCACAGTCTAGAGTTAAGGGGGGTATTGCACAAAAGTAGGATAAGGGATTAAGCCGGGATTTGTTTACGGATTTAGGTATCCTGGCTACATTTTAGCCTCAAGTCGGTTGCATGAAAGCGGCTCACACTTACTTAAGTTACCATGGTGATTTATTCTCCACAGTTAGCCTGCTCCCGACCAGGCTAACAGCCAGGCTAAGATTAATCCTAGTGCTTCACCTGTATTTACACCGTCAATCCTGTGAGGAATTAATGTGTTTTACAGCATGTGCATGGTCTTTCTAAGTATGTTGCATCATTTTAATTATCTCGAATTAAAATATTACATAGGCTATATAGTCATTTCTCATTTCATTTAAATCTGTTGGCTGTTTTTTATATTGATTAAGTTACTCAGGCCAACACAGTTAAAGTCTATATTTTTTCATACTATGACACATTTACGTTTGTGTTTATGAAAGTCCGCCTTTTATTACGCAACTGCAGCGCATTTGGAAATGTCAACAAACAGATGAGCGCAACGCTCCTATGTCATATTTATAAAATGTATTTTAATCACACAGCCGAACCTTTGCAACATGTGAAACAGCCCATTGCTACCATGCAGAATAAGCTGGTTTACATTTCAAATGTCAACTCGCACAGACGTCACCGAGTCCGAGTCCGAACCCGACCCGGCCCGTCGGGTCCCCTCGGGTCCCGTCGGGCTTGGGTCGGGTATCCAATAAGGAGCTGTTCAGCGGCCGTGACGTATGAAACGCCATGTTCCGATCGGTGATTCTGTGAGCGATCGCGAGGTCTATTCTAGCTTCACCTGACGTTTCTCTATAGCTCTGAGCCGGGCCTATTTATCCTGGATTGGCAAGCGTGCAACCGAATAAGCCAGGATACCGCCTAGCAGGATAGTCCAAGTCGCGCTTACTCAATTATCCTATCCGACTTTTGTGCAATACCCCCAAGGTGCTCAATGCAGCTTAGGGTATCAGTTTTTAAGAAGGGGCTCCCGGAGCCCTTTCTGTAATCATGTGAGACAGATTAGGCAGCCACTCTCCACTGTGCATCATTTGGGGTCTGTCTTAAAGGGCCAGCAGGCATTTGTGGGTATGTTTTGTTGTTGTTGTTGTTGTTGTTGTTGTTGTTGTTGTTTGTGGGTGTCTGAGTGTGTGTGTGCGTGTGTGTGTGTCTGGGCAATAGAGAGAACAAACTGAGAAGGGTCAGAAAGAGAGAGGGAATGTGTGCGTGTGTGTGTATGTGAGGGATGTAAATATGTTCCACCCATAAAGCTTGGGGTTAACCTCAGTATCCCAACACACTGTGCTGCTGCAGACCGGAACGTTCCGCATTGTGTCTGAGGAGGAGCAGGCGATGAGGTCCAAGATGGAGCACCTCACAGTGAAGGACCACGGGCCAGTGTTTGGACTCTGCCACAAGCTGCCTGGCCACACAATACAGAAGGCAAGACCCCCACTCAACTCAACTCAACTCAACTCAATTCAATTCAATTCGAAGAACTTTATTTTTCCGATGGGAGGACATGTGAGACAGACAACGAGTACAAGACAATGAACAAGTGCATGTTAAAAGCAGTGTTAAGTGACCAGGGCCCAGTTTCCCGAAAGCGTCGTTAGCCTAAGTGGTTCGTTAAGTTCGTCGTACGACCATCAGACAGTTTTCACACCGTTTCCCGAAAGCATCGTTGCGTAACGACCGTCGTTAAGACGCTCGTAGCTAACGAGAGCTCCAGGGGTACTCGTAGTGCTACGAGCGTCGTTAACACGTCCAATACCACTGAGTGTCCAGCTGGTGACGCTGAAGTTACGATAGGCTATATAGCTTAGTCTGTTATACCATGGTCTGGGTGAATACTCGATTCTGATTGGTTGAAGATTATCTTATCTTTGATGTACACCTAGGAAAGACGTTGACTATGGCTATGAAGATATAAAGTATTATTAATTGATTAAATATTAACATAAATGAATGGACGACGCGGAGGCGTGAACCGCGGAGGACGGTTCTGTTAATGGACACCTCGAAGGGCATTATCCCGTTTATACAATGGTCACTTACGAAAGAAAGAAATATTTAATCAATTAATAATACTTGAATGTGTTTTAGAGTTAAAATCGTGAGGTGTTTTTTTTTTTTTTTTACAAGTCGAGCGGACTATTTAATATCTTCCGTATGCAGGCGTTGCCAAGCAACGTGGCCATAGCGTCTTCATAGCGTCAACGTCTTTCGTAGGTGTACTTCTTAACCTACACCCTCCAGCCAATCAGAATCGAGTATTCACCCAGACCACGGTATGTATTTCAGCACCGTGTCAGTGGACAGGTACAAGGCTACGATCGATCGTTAGATCTTTGCACGCGCGTTCATGTTAAGAGGAGTTTCGGGAAACGCACGGAAAAAAATAACGATCGTTCGAAAGATGATTCGTAAGATGGATCGTATATCGTTATCGGGAAACTGGGCCCAGGTCTAAAATGTAGTACAAGGTCCACTTAGTGGTTGAAAACTGTTTAAATAACTAAAATAACTAAAATAACAAAAATAACTATGAGGAGTTTAGTAGTCTGATGGAGGTGGGGACAAAACACGGTATGGCACGCTTGGTTTTGAATGGGAGTGACCTGTATCTGCGGCCCCCTTGATATGATAACTCACTCACATATCTGGGAAGGTCATGCGCCACCTCCACTTCAAACAAAGCTCCAGAGTTTCACTTAGAATGTGATTAATTATTGACCGATTGATTTGTGAAGTTCGTCATGCTGCCCATCATTAAGGCATCCGTGAGAAACCTTCATTTTCAATTCACTGTCAACTGTATCCAACACATTGCTGGAGCTCAACATCCATTAACTGCTGCCTTCCTCACAGGCCAAGGATGAGCTGAATGAGACGGATGAGAGGCGGGCGTCGGCCCTGAAGGAGCTGAGGTCCATGATCAGAGAGGGGGGGGCGGGGGGTGCAGAGGAGCTGGCCAGGACGGTGCTGGAGCAGTTTGGAGACAAACCTGATGCCCTGCTGCTGCGCTTCCTGAGAGCCCGCAAGTTCAACGTGGTCCGAGCCCACGACCTCATGAAGGGTGAGCTGCACCACCGGCCTCCTCCCCCCATCCATACGTCCATCTGTCCAGCCATGCATCATCCATCCATCATCTACCCATACATCCATTCATCCATCCATCCAACCACACATCTATTCATTCATCTATCAACCAATCCGTACACTCATCCATCTATCCACCCACACATACATCTATCATCTATTGATATATCCATCTATCCATTCATCCATCCATCCACCCACACATACATCCATCTATCCATCCATCCATCCATCTTCAGGTTAACATAATGTAACACTAATCCAGGTTAGTGTGAACCTTGTCTGGTTAGTCCATGTCATTGCTTTATCCCCATCAGTGTGGGAGGGGGACGGTGGTTAATTGGAAGCTTTTAGATGCGTCTGTGTTCCTCCAACAAAGGCTTGCTTTGTGTTTAAGTAGGACAAACAACTTCCCTCTGCCTGTATGACCAAAGTACACACACACACACTTGCTGCCTTGAATGAATGAAAAGAAGGTGGATCTTTGTTGTGAGAGAGCAGAATCCAGTTAACACAAGCTCATTTTGTGGGGTTAATTGGAATACCAGAGCAGAGCTGAACGCATGTGCGCGCGCACACACACGCATACGCACACACACACACACACACACACACACACACACACACACACACACACACACACACACACACACACACACACACACACACACACACACACACACACACAAGCATAGATTTGTTCCGCTGGTTTAATGAGGGCCTCAGGTTAAAAGGGGCCGACCCCAGAGCCTGGGAGGGCTGCAGCTATCGAATATTTTAGTAATCGAGTACTCTACTGAAAATTACATCGATTAATCGAGTAATCGGATAAAACGTATTGTTGCTTGGTTAAAGAGCAATTATGAATACACAAGAGAAAATAACATATTTCACTTAATAATGAATGACCAATTGGTTTCCTTTTTTAGAATCAACTGGTTTTTATTTAGCAAGTATTTTCTGGTCTTGAAACATTACCAAAGAGGCAACTGCTAACATAAATAAGAATAAGTAAAACACAAATAAAATTAAATTACTTTCAAGATAACAAAAATAAATTAAATTAAATTACTTTCAAGATATCAAAAATAAATAAAATTACATTACTTTCAAGTTATCAAAAACATAAGGCATTTATTTTGCAGTGTCTTTTTGCAGTGTACAATTAAGACAACTATTGTATTGGAACACAATAACCACACACATAATCAATAGAGTGAGACACACTGTGACCAGCTACGTAGTAGTTGACTAAATTTTACAACTGCTTAATTAACTTTATTATGTTTTTATTTCCATCTAGACTCATCAGCGCTGTCCTTTTAAATTTTAAATCAACTCTCTATGAAGTCATGTCGTCACGCTCGTAATAAACTAACCACAAACTTGACAGTAGTCAGTCATAATTAACAAAAACCTAGCCCTCTGCAAGGCAGGCGTTTATGTTCGTAAAATACATTAACGTTGATCAAACTGATTTACTACGTTAATATTACCAGAGAATGTCTAATAAGGAGAGAAGTTCCACTCTCGGTTTACTTCCTGGTTCTGAACTGTTGCAGTTCCCCTCTGGTTCCATGTGAGGGCGCTCACATGGTGAGTGCAGAATGAATGGCGGTCTATGGAGCTATACCCCTCAAACTCCACTTTTCTCAGGATATAATTTTTTGTCTAGTAATTTGAATGTTGCTTTCGAAAGGGGATGCAAAGAAATTACACATTGCTGGGTGTTAGATTTTTTAGAGTCACTTATTTGCTTTAAAAAAGTATTTTAAAATGTCAATGACGTCATACTCATCTTACGACCAGAGATACTGCTTTACGGCAAGCCTCTCCCTTTCCCTCAAGGCATCGATAACACAGCAGTACATACATAACGATACGCAGATAAAAGTGCCAGCAACCAAAAAAAGTTGCTGTGTTAAAAAAAAAAAGAACTTGGGCGAAAAGGTCCACCTTAACATTCTGGTCCCGCTTTGGATGCCAAGATGCCATCAAGCAGATCTCTGGTCGTAATCAGTCCTTCACTGACCAATCAGCGTTCATTAGCAGAATGCTAGCGTGTTATGGGCAATAACAACACGTCCTGTAAGAAATCGAAAGGACATAAGTACTCGTTCATTCAACTTTCGATCTATAACCTATGTTGAACTTGTAAGAACTACAATCAAATCGGAGTTTTTTCAATGAGAATCAGGTGAAAGAGACACATTTAGCCGTGTAGCTCCATCTGCTCCCATTCATTCTGCACTCACGGGCGATCGCCCCCAGTGGAGCTCTGGTGGAACTGCAACCAGAATTCGGTACAATGGGACTTAATAGGGAGTGGACAGGCTCTCCGTAGACGGGCTCTGATATTACCTTGTCTCCGGTCCTCCGCTCAATAGAGCGTAACAGTGACCGCCCCTTTTTAACAGCTCCGGTGCCGGAAGTAAATTTCCCATGCATTTATCTCGTCCACTTTTCGTAGAATCCTTATAAAAATAGTATTAAGCCTTTAACCAATAAGCCAATGGTAGTCGTGACCATATTATGTTTGATTCGGGCATAAAAATAATTTGGAAAACGGAAGAAAAGGCAAAGGTACAAGACTGTGTACATTATTTTGTGAACAAGTGAACTCATCCCATAAACCATTGCGAACCCTTTCCGACAACTTCCAACCCGATAGTTTAGCGTGCTTCTTGCACCTTTGTAATTATTATAGGCTAGTGTTTATATTTTTAATAAAAGTTGTGTCATATATTGTGTGTGTATGTATAGTGTTTCATAGTGTATATAGTGTTGTCATCGACATGGTACAGTCCTGACTGCAATCACCGCTCGCGCGTCCAACAATGCCGATTCCAAATGTGTGTCGGGCGGCTAAGACAGAGTGTTATATAATGGGTTATATAAGGTAATAACGTTTCTCGTTTTTAATACATGTGATTTTAGTTACGTATTCATTCAACATTATGTATTCCTAGGCTTTATACTACCCAAATTACTATACAACACTGCTATATCATATATTTTTATTTTGTTTTTAATCATATATCATCGTATATTCTATATCAACATATTTTTCAATATGTACAGCTCATTTCATCTACAGCTCTAACAACAACTCTAACTTTCCATGAGTCTAAGGGAAATCATGGTTGCTCTGTGTGGTAAACGATCGAGTTCAGTGGTAGCAGTAATCGACGCCTTGACTTTCGTAGGTAAACGTTTCCATGGTAACAGCGAGCTCCACCAATCAAAGACGTCGTGTTACACTTTAGGATTGTGGGTAATGCAGTCCTTCTAAATGACATCGCGAATAAAACTTGTTTTCTTGAAACCTTCCTTTAGTTTTTGGTTACTAAAGTTGCCTATCCTATCATTGCACAATAAAACGGCCGGTTGTAAGTATACATTGTATGGTTACGACGTAATGGCTTTTAATCAAAATCTCGACGGCACCGCACTGTTGCGCTCTATTAAACTAACGATTCCTCGAGGCAGAAAAAAATCCTCGGACCATTTTTTGTATTCGAGGTACTCGAATTACTCGAGGAATCGTTTCAGCCCTACAACGATGCTGTTGTTTTGTTGGAACATCAATGATTTGAATCTATGTGTACATAATGTATGTACAGCCTGTTAATTATAGTGTGTGTGGTGCTGAGAAAGATCTGGGTTTCTATTGGATGTCTTTCAAAGAGAAACAGAAATGATCCCTCACACAGACCTGATGGTCATATCGTAAAAGTAAAGTGTTCAAATATTCCAAATGGGGTGTACTGTTAAATACTATTACCTGTGTGTGTGTGTGTGTGTGTGTGTGTGTGTGTGTGTGTGTGTGTGTGTGTGTGTGTGTGTGTGTGTGTGTGTGTGTGTGTGTGTGTGTGTGTGTATGTGTGTGTGTGTGTGTGTGTGTGTGTGTGTATGTGTATGTGTGTCTACACATGTGTGTGCATGTTTGTGTATGTGTGCATGTGTGGCTGTGTGCATGTATGTGTGGGGCGTCACCACCCTGCAGGCTACGTGCGCTTCAGGAAGGAGTACCCCGAGCTGTTTGAGAACCTGAGCCCCGAGGCGGTCCGCAGCACCATCGAGGCCGGCTACCCGGTGGTCCTGCCCAGCAGGGACAAGTACGGCCGGGTGGTCCTGCTCTTCAACATCCAGCACTGGGACCTGGAGGAGATCACCTTCGATGAGGTCAGCCGCACTCGTCCCCAAGTCTGATCAGTGATGCAGCTCTCCTTGCATTCAAGTAGTCTGCCATGTGTTAAAAATAACTTATTTGTATGTGTGTGTGTGTGTGTGTGTGTGCTAAAGACCTTAAGAGCTTACTGTGTCATCTTGGAAAAGCTGCTGGAGAACGAGGAGACACAGATCAACGGTTTTGTGCTGATTGAGAACTTCAAGGGCTTCACCATGCAGCACGCCTCTGGGATCAAGCCCACGGAGCTCAAGAAGATGGTGGACATGATGCAGGTCAGAGGTTGCAGACCTGTAACATCACAGGAACGTCCGTATACACCCAGGCATTTCTTCAACGATCATTGTATTCATACGATGTTCATCCATCCATCCGTGGACCCATCGTTTAGGAGTCCTTCCCGGCCCGCTTCAAGGCGGTCCATGTGACCCACCAGCCCTGGTACTTCACCACCACCTACAACGTGGTCAAACCCTTCATGAAGAGCAAACTCCTGGAGAGGGTGAGCCCTACTCGAGGGGAACTGAAACAAGAGGTTGAACTGGATGATGAGGTTGACTTTCATTCAGCAGTCGAACCCACGCTTACTAATATAATAATGAATCATTCTCCCCCATTTACACATGTACAATATTACATGGCATTCACACAAGGCGGCAAGTCAAATGTTTAAAATCTTCTCATCGATCAACATTTTTCAACTTAAAAAGCTGAAAGACGTCATCTGTAATGTAATCATTAGTCATTCTTACCTTTCCATGTTGTCTTCCCATTTTGTATGTTTACTTGCAGAGTGCTTGTCTCCTCTAAATCCATCCCATAACTCACTCCAGGTATTTGTTCACGGTGATGAACTGGACGGCTACTTCAAGGATTTCGACGCGAACCTCCTGCCGGCAGACTTTGATGGGAAAGCTCCTGTCACCGACTACAAGGCTGTGGCCTCCAGGATGTTTGGGTCTGAAGACACCGCTCTCTAAAAATGCGCTGTTAAAGATCTCACAACACCGGACGGGGACAAGGCCCTGAACTGTTCTGAACTAGACTTGCCATTTCACCTTCACCTAAAACATTTCTTCCAGGACAAAAAGAAGCATGTAGAATTGAACAAGAAATGTTGTTTTTTTTTTACAATGGGTTAACATTAAGACACGTGAGAGGGATGGGATGTGAAGGGATGAAAAAATATGAATATTTCAAATGGAATATGAAAGTTGATGGATGGCCTGTAAGGTGGTTACTCCTGGTATTGAATTCCTTGATTCGGTGGTAGTGGGGAACAGTTTGAAATACAACTGGAAATGAAAATGTATCTGGTGCCTTAAAAAAATGTATTATTTACTCAATAGCATGGCATAGCTGAAGAGAGACTGGTCTGCACAAGAACATCTAGATGGTGTTAGCAGAGCCCTTTTAAAAGATGGTCTCAGAAGAACTGTAGAATAATGTATGATAGAGAATAATAATATTTGTGGGTAGATTAGACACGGGCCAAACTTGTCATCTTGCCATGGAAATATTTTTTTCTTTTGAAAACAGCCTTATGTCAAAAAAAAACAACTTTCAAACAAAACAAAAAGTTGTGAAATGGTTTGGAAGATTATTTACCAGTTTGGCAGGATTGTTGTCACATATTATGCCAATGTTTAGGATGTATATTCAATAAAATATGAATTGTTTTCCAAAAATGTTACATTGTTTCACTGCTCTATGTCCAATATAAATTAGTTGTTTCCAAATATCTAGCCTATGCAATTTACAATATCTTTGGTAAATAACTTTCAACAAGCAGAGCAACAAACATGACGAACCGCACCTACCAGGTCACGTGGAATGGTTCCTTGTCCGAACCCTGCTCTGTTGACACCGGCGTCCCTCAAGGCTCAGTATTAGGACCGCTTCTGTTCTCCCTATACACTAGATCTTTAGGCTCTGTAATCACTTCGCATGGCTTCTCCTATCACTGCTACGCAGATGACACTCAAATATTCCTCTCTTTCCCCTCCTCTGACAGCCTGATTGCAACTCGCATCTCAGATTGTCTGGCAGACATCAGCACCTGGACGTCTGCGCACAACCTGAAGCTCAACCTCAACAAGACTGAGCAACTCTTCTTGCCGGGGAAGGACCTCACATGGACCTACTGGTAACTGTTGAGGATGTTGTGGGGGGTCCTTCATCAACTGCGAGGAACCTCGGCATCAAACTGGATGACCAACTGCGCTGCAACATCACTGCGGTGACCCGATCCTGCAGATTTGCTCTCTACAACATCCGCCGGATCCGACCCTTCCTCACGAGGGAAGCAGCGCAGCTCTTGGTCTAAGCACTCGTCATCTCCCGCCTCGACTACTGCAACTCACTCCTGGCTGGACTCCCTGCCTCCGCCATCAAGCCTTTGCAGTGCATCCAGAACGCGGCAGCACGACTCGTGTTCAACCTGCCGAAGTTCTCCCATGTGACCCCTCTCTTCTGCGACCTCCACTGGCTCCCTGTAGCAGCTCGTATCAGATTCAAGACGATGGTACTGACCTACAAGGCCGTCAACGGAACCCCCCCGACTTACCTCCAAGCACTAGTCAGACCCCACGCCCCGGCTAGAGCCCTCCGTGCAACTACCTTGGCTGGTACTGCCATCCCTGAGAGAAAGCAAAGGTCGCACAGCTAAGTCACAACTCTTCACTGTCTTGGCGCCGTTATGGCGGACCAGCTCCCTGCTGACGTGAGGACCGCAGAGTCGATCAGCTGCTTCCGTAAGAGACTCAAGGCCCACCTGTTCACCTGGACCCCCCCACCTGGACCCCCCAAAAAAGAAAAAGAACAACTTTGTAATTATTCTGTTTGTATGTCCTGGCTCTTACTTTGATATTCTGCGCTTAGTATTTTCGCCCGTATCTCGTTTGTATAATAGCAATGGGTTAACTTAGCAATTAGGTGTGCTTGAAACTCGTTCTTGTGAAATCCTTACTCTACTGATAGCAATTTACTGTTGCACTTTCTTCTAACAAATGTACTTAATGTAAGTCGCTTTGGACAAAAGCGTCTGCTAAATGCCCTAAATGTATACATTGAGTAAAAATGTGTAAGGCAAGTTTCTAATATTTTTATCTTCAAAAAGTATATTTTTGCTCAAGTCAAACTCAGAAAAGTAACACAAAACATGTACTTTTAAAAAAAATGTTTACATTTGTGTCAGTGCACCTTAAGGGAGACGTTAACATAAGTATTGCATACAGGACAGCTAGTAAATATTGCCATGACAAAGAAAGAAAATGATACAAGAAAATATTTTTTCTTTTGAGAAAATAGTTTATTTTTTTAAACACAATACCCATATTCTCTCAAATCATTACGCCACAAAGCATTGGTTCCCTTAACAAATCACATCAGTGACCATAGTTCATGAATGATGCATGAGAATATCTGACAGTTTTATCGCTTCCCCAGACACCACAGCACATAACCATCTCCAGACATTACAGTATGTCTTGTAAACTCAGAAGTGGACCTGTAGCAGCAGACAGGTGGGACACGACACAGTGAAACCAGATCATTGTTAAGGGTGTCCGAAATGAAAATAAATTCCAAAGCCTTCTAAACATTACAAGACGCTGATTAAAGTCTGACACATCTCTTGTAACTTCCAACACAGAAAACACACAACCCTAGGTTTTAATTATACAACTGCACAGGGATTAGGGTTTTATATGAACAGAAAGACAACATTCAAAATCCAACTCTCATGAAAAATACATGAGAAACATAAGAAAACGAAAATCTCCAGGCATATAAGGGTCTTTCCAAAATACTTTTGACACAATTAGTTGTATTACATAAAGGATTGGCATAAGAAAACCCTTCCAATCCTGCCATATACCTTATTGCCAGTATTGATAATCCCTGTTATCCCTGGTCCCTCAAAATGTATAATTTGTATTCTATTTTATATATATATACTATATAGAGATTTGTATAGATTTTAGTACATTTCAATAGGTATCTTTTAATAAAGTGAAGACGTGTTTTGGTTTGGTTAACCAGAGGTGGTGTGACATAACACAGCTATGCATATCTTCATAATACTCCCACTCTGAGGTCTTTCAAACAGGACAATAATAAAACAATTAGTCACAATAACAATATTAATTACAAAAAATCCACAAAATAACATAGAAAATGAAAGATTGTAGCCAACACATTCAAACCTGCATCTTTGTGCAAAGTTATGGGGAGGCATAATTCTCAAAAGAAATATAAAAAAAAAAAAAAAATAAAAAACACAATCTACTATTTTTTGTGGCACCACAGGAGGGCGTGCTGGTGTTTAAAAAAACCAAAACAAAATCAATAAATCAATCTGATCAGACTTGCTGTGAAGTGCTTACTGAACCCTTTTAGATGTATACTGCATGACTGAACGTTGTCGTCATCAGCATGTTTAAGACGTTGCCGTTGCCACACTCTAGGTGGCGCAAGACAGATACGATTAGAAGATGTAAAGGCAGCAGGACAGACCTAATGTGAAGAATGTGTCTCACCAGAATGTCTGACGTCTGAATTAATCTATGGTTAGCACTTAAATGAGCAACACAATTGCCAAACAAGAAAATGTAGACTATTTGAAGTTGTGCATATTGACTTGGCGAACAGCAGCAGTTCAGAATCTCTTGTGTAGCTGCAGGACTTCCTCACTTTCCAGCATCAAACCGTCCAATCAGTGTTCACAGTAGGACATTTTCTTATATGCATCTTGCTTGAAACTTTTATTTGCAGCATATTAACACTTTACTCCAGTTTAATAGAACGCTGTCTGCAAGATGATTTTAAAACAGAATAAAACATTTTATTTTAACTCTAAACTTTGGGATAAACCTGCTCGCCTGCCGGGAATAAGGGCCACTCACCATTGGCCTAGTCAAAATAATAGGACGACAATCCAGTGGTGTCCGTACGCTTGTTCAAAACTAACCTTAAGCCACACACACACACACACGCAGTGGTCTTCACTACTCTGTAAAACACCCACTATTCTGACAATTACTGAACTACAGAGTCAAACATTTGGTTCAACGATGGTCCAGTATCCAAACGCCTCTTGACCACTCTTCACTACACCTCACAGCTCAGATCAAATAAGCGACAAAAAAACAAGTTATCTCAAGACCACCAGGAAAACCTGCACTTTCCCCACAGGGTGTACTACTGCACTTTACCACAGCCCACCTTCCAGAGACAGGCTCACAGGTGCATACAACACCACATCTTCAGAACAACAGGGGGGGCGGTTGTAAGCTGTACTGTAGGGTTTAGGAGCATGACAGGAGGACACTGGGTGGAGCCAGCTGTCATCTGTGCTCCTGCAGAGCAGTAGCAGAGTTGAGTACTACTTGAGTGCTACCTGCTTGTTTTGATGCTGACGCCGGTCAATGGCAGGTGAAAGAGCAGACGGGCTCAGAAGGGGGGGAAAAACCCAGAGAGGAGCACACACGGCCCTCCGGTTGGAAGTGAAATGAAGTGGAGGTGTGGGGGTGGCATGGGGTCATCGGAAGACTCTTCACTTTTAACAGTTGCCAAACCTCTCCCTTCCTTTCTCCTCCCTCCCTCCTCTCCATTTCCTCACTCGTCGCAGTAGCAACGGTGAAGTCAACCTACATACACAGAAATCTCCACAGCTAATATGAATGGCAATCATGGAAACAAAGCAAAACTAAAACAAAAGGAGACAATAAATAAAAAATATTCAACAGAGCATAAAGTGCATTGAAGGTTGAAGGTGACAAAAAGGAAAATAAACGCAGTAGGAATGCGCAGGTGAACCCTGCATTGCATATAAGTTCTCGGCCCGGTCTGGGGAGCGAACAAGCCCAGACGTAGGTGTTGCTAACATGGCACGGGGGCAAGACCTGGGCAGACAGGGGCGGGAGACTTCAACCGCAACAACGAAACCACCACCACTTAGTCATTGACATTCCCCATGATGGGGAAAAAAGGAGACACAGGTTCCATCGCGAGAATGGGTCTCTCTCTCTCTCTCTCTCTCTCACACACACACACACACACACACACACACACACACACACACACACACACACACACACACACACACACACACACACACACACACACACACACACACACACACACACACACACACACACACACACACAGATGTTAATATAGCATCTGTGAGTTACATATTTCTAAGAGGCGGTGTTGGTCGAGACAGAAAACTAGGCGTATGGCCAAGTCTGCGGTGATAAGCAGTGAGCTCCATGCAGGTCATTTAAAAAGGGAAATTGGCCTCACAACAGTTGTGTATGATGAGTCCTATGAGTAGTTGTATGTGCTCTTTGTTTGACTTATATGGTCTGAACCTGTGGCTCCAAACCTGGTGTGGGCTAAAACCCCTCTTACAGATCGTCTGGAAATGGAAAAACCTTTTTTTTTTTCTTCAACTTTTGGATATGTATCGCCAATTATATTTGCAGACAGTTTTTCTCTTGAGGTACAAAAATATTGACTATCTATAGACAGCAGGTGAAGTCCTCAGCTGTGACAGTTGGCATGTTCTTAACGTGTACTCCCACGTCGAGCGAAAGGGTATGGACTTGTTTCAAGGTGTGGTTAGCCAAAAAGGTTGGGAACCATTGGTAGGGCAATGGTATGGTTACAGTATGGCATGTAGATTGCAGACTTCCTCAATATGTATGCATTTGTATTTGGTCATCGCATCCATGTCCAGGGATCCTCGTGAGCATATGCGTGTGTGCGTGTGCGTGCAAATAAATCAGGTCTCACGCTGCTTTCGGATCCACTCACGATTAGAAACAGCACCAAGGCAGTAGTTAGTATTATTTTTGCCCGTTATCCATAGTATATGATGTGTGTAGTGCAGGTGGTGAGGTGAGGTGTAAGGATGGGTCATGATTTTTCGAATTTTCGAATAGTCGTTAAATTATAAAAAATGTAATAGTTTATGCGACTATTGTCTTGTCTTAAAAAATACAAAAGTGTTATTGTTTTTTTAAGTTAGAAAGTTATTGGATATTTAATAGATATCCACGCTCCGAATTACAACGATTTGCCGCAGGGAACTAAAGACACCATCATCGGTATCCCATGTGTCTAGCGGTGTAGACCTGCCCAGGAGACGGGCAGCACCACTCCTCTCTATAGAGCCATCGTTTGGTCAATATTTCTACACAATAGACAAATTACAAAGTCCCCTGCCCTAAACAATAGCCTAGCTAAAGCCCAATTAACCCAGATATGTCTCACGTTTCAAAATGTTCCCAATAGATAACACTCAAATCTCTGTTTAAAAGTGTATCCCGCTAGCTCTACAACCAGTGGCCAGTGGAGCTCTGGTGTGAATGTAACGCCAGACTGTATAAAATACAGATTAAACTAACTTTTGTGATCTTCGAATAATGGTCCAGTGATGATCGAATAGTATTTTTGCTTGAAATGCCCATCCCTAGCGAGGTGGGTTGAAGGCAAGGGGCCAGGGTCTGTAGGTGACAGGCAGAGAGACGAGGGGGGGACCAGAACGCAGGGAGGAGATGGCAGTTTCACCTTTTAGTTGGGAGTCTCCTCAGTAACGTGACGGCAGGGGTGGTTGTGTGTGAGAGAGAGAGAGAGAGAGAGAGAGAGAGAGAGAGAGAGAGAGAGAGAGAGAGAGAGAGTGCCTGTGTGTGTGTATTAGGCCTTCTCCTCGGCACAGCCACCCTCAGCCAGGGGGCTGCCGGTGCTTTTTTGGCATGGGGGCTTCTGCTTGTCCCACTGGCACATGGCGTTGGCATAGCCCACGATCACCTTGTCCATCCAGGTGAGGGGCTGGGGGAAGAGCACTGCCCCCTCGAAGAAGCCCAGGTGGCCCCCGTGCAGCGTCAGGGCAAACACCACGTTCTGCTTCTTCTCTACAAGGGAGAGAACACACACCACAGACCAGCCATCACCCAGTGGTTTACACACATGGAAAGGAAAACACAATTCTTTCTGTTGACTCAAGGTGTTGGCAGGTCTTTCTGCATCCACCTACCGTCCACCCACCACCTAAAGGCCAGTAGAGGACCTACATGTTTGTCTCTTTCACATGAGCCTCACAAACAGATGGTCATGGCTGCCGTTTGACACACATGCATCAATGTCTGCGCATGGTTACACACTTAAGTGAAGTTACAGACACAAGCCACACAGATGAATGGGCTTGGGCCCAGAGTAGGACTAATTCATTAGATGGATTGTTGTAGTCATCAGGATTATGCACCAGGGAGAAAAGTCAAGACACCTGAATCAGCTCAGGGTGGGGCTGACAGGAAGTCATTCACGCGGTTTATTAGAGATACCGAAGGGTGTGGATATGATGCGCTCACTGTGTGAAACAGCATTATGTAATGTTGCATGGTCAGCCAGATAACATTGTCATCGTTTCTTCAATACACAGTGACACACTGCCTATCCAAATTCCCTGAACTCTGCAACATGGCTGTACATGTCCCTCGGGGAACCACCCTCATGACTTTGCTGCCATTAACGGTTTCCCACATTAAAACGCACAAACCTGCTTCAGTTAAGACACTCATTTATTTAGAGATAAAATGCCCCACTTAAACCTCTAAACTAAAATAGCATGAAAATACACTGTATTTGCAAGCATCTATTTTTCTGTCACCGAACAGAGAAATAGAGGCTTCTGTCATTTAATTAATAGTAGCCCTGCTCTGACCAGCCAGTAAAGTGAAGGTATTCGCCTGGATCTCTTTCATAGTGGTGATACTGTGCTGCACCTATATGGGCCACAGGGACACTCTGATGGTGGTTGCTAGGGTTGGGTATCGTTTGAATTTGAGCGATTCCGATTCCGATTCCTTGTTTCGATTCCGGTTCCTAACGATTCTCGATTCCGATTCTTTTAAGACGCAGGGTAAAAATTTGTTTTAAATGAGCCAGCTATCCAACGGTCTTTCTGAATGAAATAGTCTGACCTTCATCAATTTTAATTCTATGAACTTTTTATGAACTTTACTATGAATTTCTCAGAGGGCTGTTTTAAACTACAATACAAATATCAAATCTATGAACTTGAATATAATAATATTATAAATAATGAATACATTTCGCAGAGGTACACTTTAACTTTATTTTTAACTCATGAAACATGTTAACATGCCTCCACTGATGGGCTAATCTGGAGCAGAATAGCCATTATTATTATTAATAATATATCGAATCGACATATTAATAATAATAATAATAATAATAATAATAATAATAATATGTAAACAGAATGAACAGAAGATGAAAACCGGACAGATTTCCGCTGTTGTAAAATTAGGGACTGGCCCTTTAAGCCGCAGGCTCGTATGCGGAGTGGGAGGGGTAGAGTGAGTGTGTGTGTGAGTTTTTGGAGTGGATGAGAGAGAGGCACGTTACAGCGACCGGAGCAAATAATGTTGATAAGAAAAGTACACGAAATAAATCAGTTTGATCCTGACCACTGTGCAGTCATTCACTAGCTGCTGTTGTTAAGAAAAGGACTCGCGGTAAAATGTAAACACTTCCGGTGGACGCTTCTTCTTTAGTGTTTGGCAGCTCCGGTCGGCGGGCTAGGAATCGAAACTAGGAACCGAAAGTTAAATTCTGCAACGATTCCGGGAGAATCGGAAAGCTAGTCCCGGTTCCAATCGATCCTCGATCCTCGATACCCAACCCTAGTGGTTGCATAGTGATCTAAATGGCACGGCCCTCCACTACTAATACGCACCATTCACGACAGCTGCCGAGACGACTATGAGCTCCTCCACTCCCCTGAGCCAGCGGTCTGCCAGGCAACTGACAGATGACCCAAATATGGGATTCTAGACAACCTCTCTTCTATGGGGTGCTTTATTGGTGAGTATTCTCATAGTAAGCAAGGAGGCTTGGCTGAGTATTAATGTAGGATGCAAGGAGGCTTGACTGAGTATTAATGTAGGAAGCAAGGAGGCTTGATTGAGAATTAATGTAGGAAGCAAGGAGGCTTGGTTGAGTATTAATGTAGGAAGCAAGGAGTATTATTATCTATTGATGCATAAGAGCAGATGTGGTGGCTCCATCTACTATTTGTAATACACTGAATGAAATGGCTTACTTAAATGGCTTAAATGACAATACACTGTAAGGCTGCAGGCACACTGTCAGACATGAACATCAAAGCTACTTATAGTACTGAACATGGCATGTGTATTTTAGTCCCTGGCATTCCCCATAGTTGCGTGTAGTGTGTGTCTGAGTCCGAGCTCTGCCTCTAGGGCACAGTTAGCCTGGCTCCCCTGCCTCTCTTCTGGGGGCTTCAGTTATCTGGGTACCAGCTGAAGAGATCTGGGAGGAGGAACTCTCTCTCTCTCTCTCTCTCTCTCTCTCTCTCTCTCTCTCTCTCTCTCTCTCTCTCTCTCTCTCTCTCTCTCTCTCTCTCTCTCTCTCTCTCTCTCTCTCTCTCTCTCTCTCTCTTCCAAGCTGAGACACCAACTCCAAAAATAACACACACACACATAACACACACGCACAAACATAACATCCAGGAAACATTATGAACCATTTTGGCTCTCCAAAGGAAAGTCTAAGTAAGTGGCCAGTAAGTTTAAAAATAGCTCCTCTGCTATCATTAAGCATCTACAAGCAGCATTAGTGGAGAGCACATGACACACATCTTGGCGGTTAGGCAACAGGTTCCCTGAAAACCTGCCAATATTCCTTATCCAATATCCAATACTTTCTTCTGTGTGTGAGTGTGTTCCTCTCAAACTCTTGCCTCTGTACCACACCTAGCCCTCAGGCTTGTCAAGTCACTCCAAAAGTACTTCTGCATTTCAGACTTAAAAACCTTTTTTTTTAAGCCGAGCGTGACAGTGCCCCTTTAAGTATAAACAGACGGTATCAGCTAAAACAAGGGGGATTGGATTTGGATCCATATCCGCACATACATATGTCCGTGGAGTTACCTGCTAGTGTGCGTGGAATGGTGAGCAGTGAGTCGTGGACCAGAGGGTCGTCTGCAGAGTTCACCAGCAGCAGTGGAACATTCACCTAGGAGGCCAGCCACAGTGTTTACATCCAGTTACAATAAAAACACACACATACACACACACACACACACACACACACACACACACTTGTGTTAAAAGTGTATTAAGATGGAGGTGGTTGTCTTACATTGTGTATGTAATGCACACAGCTCTCTTTCTCATAGTATTCTTTGAGGGAACTGTGGCCGTGGAATTTCCTGTTAAGAAAACAAAAAAGACAAAAAAAAGAGGTCAATACACTGTTGGAGACAAGAGAAGAACTTTCTCCGCAGCCCGTCTGCATGCCTGAAAACTTGAAATTCACAGCAGCTTTAACAGGGTATCTGCAGGTTTCAACCAGTTCAATTCAAGGATTTTTAATACCACTTAGAACATCATTTATAAGTTTTATAAGTATACACATTTATTGACAGAGCAATATAGCAGTGTTGCTTGTTAACACGCCAATGCAGTGGTCAACACAGCTTGATGCCACGGGGAGAGAGGCAAATAAATATCTATTAAAATACATAAACAGCTGACATTTATTGGTTTGAGGTTTATTATTTATAAACCTCAAACCAATAGTCAAGTTCAATGAGTGACTCAAGTGACTCACAAAGTCACAAAGTAAATTACTTTGTCAATTGTCAATATATTGACAATAAAGGAGATTCTTCTTCTTCTTCTTAAATTGGCATTTTTTAATTTAATACATTTAAAGACTTTTAATACCTCCGTGGGTACCCTGTTTAAACTTGCTTAATAACAACATCAGACATGTTGCAATCTGACAGGGACACGAGGGCAGTAGCACCAGGCACAGCTGCCCATGTCCATACGAGAGTGAGGGTAGTGACAGATAAGGTGGATCAGGGATTTGAAGCGGATACAACAGTGCATTTATGGAATTGCACTATAGGACTACAAGTGTTTGTGTACATCATCCCGGGGCTGCAGTTTATGCAGGATCTTGTGTCACACGCACACACACACACCTCATGATGTTGTCGTCTATCTGCATGATGGAGGTGGACGTGTACAGACGACTCAGGTCTGCCTCTATCCTTTTAGTCGAGCTCCCAGCAAACAGGCTGTCCCTGGGATGCACACAGACATCATTTGGAAAACACAGTTTTCTACTTGTTATGCAGATTTGTGAATCAGCCTGCATAAGTCTTGATTCAGTTCTGCTATTATAGAAGCATAAACATTCTTCTGTTATAGGGTTTGTACATCAGAATGCTGCATGGGATTTTTTGTTGCCGATACTCAGCCACATTGAGAGGACTCAAGAGTATTGTAGTACTGTAAAATCCTTAATCAACGTAAATAAACCTTAACCTAGGCTAATGAAAAAATTGTTTTGCCATGTCTTGCATAAGAAACACTGTGGCAGTTTTATACACAACAATGTCTCCCAATAATGACAAATACTTTTACAATTAATGACTAAACACTGTATTACTAGTAACACGTATTATTACCAACATAACTAACATTCCAATGCTCCCATGTTTCCGAAAAGGCATCATTGCGATGTGACGTCGTGATATACAAGTACAAGTGCTATTAGTCTGAACCAAGTTTGCATGAGGACAGCAGCCTTGGTACCTGTGTGAGAGGATGATCTTCTTCATGTTGTCGGCCATGAGGAAGTTGTAAAACCGTCTGCACTGGTCCCACTGTAAGAATGTTTCCTGGGCCCTGAGGGGCACACACGCACACACACACACAGTGTATTTGCATCCTGAACAGTGGGCTTTGTGCTCTGTGTAAACACTGGTGTGCTGTGGGATCGCTATAATATACAATCCATCATATTGAAGGAAAGCAAGTTACAGTCAATAGGAGGTAGGGGAGATAAAAGTCCAATATATATGTAAATATAGACAAACGATGTTTTCACAGAAAGGAACACAGGCTGACAGACACAATCCGTGTATCATTCGTTCTTTACATATTCAATTGAGAATCCAAAATCAGAAAATGAAAAAAGCAATTTGTTATTTCCTTATTCGTTTATGAATCTGATACCAAAAAACAAATAACGGTTTGTTTTTGGTACTTTCGATTTTATGCTCAGATCAAAAATAGGAAATTAAAAAACTGGGCCACGCGCCAAACTTTTTGATATTTAATTTCTCCGATTTGTGTGACCAGGAAGTTATTGACTTCTTTGTGTGTTGCACTTGATAAGCTTGCAGCAAATTCGTCAACAGTTAAGTGTGAAAGAATGCCTGAAAAAACAGAATCACGCAGTGATTGTAAGTCAATGAATCAGTATTATTTGGAGTAATTTGGTATCGACACCATGGCCGCACTGGAACCATACGTTAATTAAAGACTTATTTGAAACTGGCAAGACGCATGCAGAGATTTCCACCATGCTGCAGCAGATGGGCATCCAGCGATGCTCTGAAATGAGTGTTGGAAGATTCTGTGTTCAACACGACCATAAGTGAAAAACACATGTATCGGACAAAGAGCTGGAGAGGGCTGTGATTGGATCAATATAAGTCAATATAAATATAAGACTTCCTGGTCACACAAATCGGAGAAATTAAATATCAAAATCAAGTTCGGCCCGTGGCCCAGTTTTTTCATTTCCTATTTTTGATCTGACCATAACATCGAAAGTACAAAAAACAAACCGTTATTTGTTTTTTGGTATCAGATTCTTAAACGAATAAGGCAATAACAAATCGTTTTTTCATTTTCCGATTTTGGATTCTCAATTGAATATAAAAAGAACGAATGATACACGGATTAGACACAGATAATAAAAAAATGGTCCTGTGGGCACCACTGATGGGACATGAGAGTGGACTGAAGGAAACACTGCTGTAATCCCCTTGACACAAAAAACACCCAGCCTCTCCCTCCACGGCCCATCCTCCCCCTCCACGGCCCATCCTCCCCCTCCACGGCCCAGCCTCACCCTCCACGACCCAGCCTCACCCTCCACGGCCCAGCCTCACCCTCCACGGCCCAGCCTCACCCTCCACTGCCCAGTTACACCGCTTCCATCGATACCTCACCCAGACCACGACCCTCCGCTAGAGAGCAGGACCACTTTCAGTTATTGTTGTCTGCAACAGGTCATCAGTATTGGAGGAATTTTGGCTCAGTTTGACAGCATTGTGTGTCCAAAACACTAAGGCTGCAACTATCCGACAGAAGGTCTCACATTTCTCTTCAGAATATTCTGTTACAACAAGGAGTTCATGGAGGATTGTGACCAGGCCCTGTGGCTTCAAACCCCTTCACTGGTTGGTATGGTGTTTTTGCGGTGGTATGCTCCGTTTGGGTTTTTCCAAACATGCCTTTCTGTATTAAGACTAAAGACATTTGTTCCTCATTTGTCCAAAGGGCAAACTGAAGGTCTTGTGGTTCAGTCAGAGACAACAAAGTCATCCATGCGCTTCTTGTGTAGAATTAGCTTTATTTTTCCATTTCATTAGTAGCTTATGTGTATTAAAGAGGATATAGCTGCCCCTTAATACAGGGTTAGGGTTGGTGGGTTACGGTTGTGTTTGTATGTGGCATGTTGCTGCTAATAAGGGAGGACAGGTGGGACGCCACCCACCTGAGTGCGCTGTAGCCCTGGCAGACGCTGACAGAGCAGAGGACTCTCTCCTGGTTGGTCCGGTTCTCCCCCAGGAACTTGCACACAATGTTTCCCCCCAGGCTGAAGCCCACCACGATGAGCTGGGTCTGAGGGTAGGCCTTCTTAATGTAGCCCACCATGGCTGAAAACTCCCACGTGCAGCCTGATGGGTAACAGGCCAGAGTCGGAATCACAGCAGGCAGGGATCAGAAACACGAGAGTCAATGCGTTCATTGTATTCACTCTTTATTACCCACTTGATAATTCAATCATTTACACCGCACACAGCGAATAATCAACTGTCGGAAGAAAAGACATCTCTGGGCTATGCTCGTGGAGCCAGTCCACAGTGGATGTGTACATGTGCTGGAAGAGCATCATGCACTAAAAAGATAAGGATATCAAAGTGGGGCCCTTGAGGGGCCTCCAGGGGGTCCCCAGCAAAGTGGGGGATAGTTTAATTCCACTGATATTTTCTTGTTTTGAGTTGACCCAATGAGAGAATGTATAAGAATGACTATTCTGTTTATAGGTTTCACTCTCTCCTCTGTTATCTCCTCACCTACAGTAGATAGACATTATAGACGTTATATACCAGTCATTCTGGGCTACATCATATCTAGCACCAAATATCTCATCAGGGGTATCTGGGACAAAATCTCAAAAGGGGGTCCTTGATATGAAAAGGTTTGAGAACCACTGGTCTAGCCATCTCCCCTTTCTCTGTGTGTGTGTGTGTGTGTGTGTGTGTGTGTGTGTGTGTGTGTGTGTGTGTGTGTGTGTGTGTGTGTGTGTGTGTGTGTGTGTGTGTGTGTGTGTGTGTGTGTGTGTGTGTGTGTGTGTGTGTGAGTCAATAATGGCAGCTAATGTGTGACCAGTGTCCACACTCCAGCCCCAGTTCCCCATGTCTGAGAGGTCTCACCATAGGTAAACATCCTGGGCGACGTGAGCTCGATGTTGGGCAGAGCACCCAGGTGGTTGAGCACAGCACAGCGGTAACCTTCCCTCTGGGAGTAGTCCACGAAGGTCCGGATGTAGTGTTTCTCGCTGTGGTTACCAATGCCGGGGCATATCACCATGGTGATGTCGCCTAATTAGACAGGGAATTGCAGCCGAAAGATGGGTCAGATGAGATATTTGCAGATAAGGCGGAAAGTATAAAGGTGCGCATGTAGATAAGAGGAGGAGGACATATGACCTATGACCTCTGTAATCAAGTATTCAAAGGGGTGCAGGATATGGAATAAAATATCCTATTGTGACAATTTTTATAGTAAACCCACAAAACATATGTGGGCTTTGAACCAAATACTGGAACTATTGGCTTACTCTAGAGATCTCCAAAGGCAAACTACAGTAAGAGTCAACCTACGGCAGATCTACTCTGAAACTGGGTTTGGGAACGGAAAACTCAAAAGCTGAGATCCTCACATGGGCCACTCCTCTAATGAGGAGGAACAGAAAGAAAGAGAAACCCTATTAGAGGACATATCGATCGAGGGCATCACCTCCTGTCCGGTGGTCAGCCAGCGGCTCAAAGAGGTCAAAAGTGGACGTGGCCCCATCCTGCATGGGCAAGTACTTCCGGATTCCACAGGGATGAGGGGAGCTCACTCGACCCAGCTTCCCGTACAGGGCGGTCTGAAGATGGCCACTCTTACCCCACAGCAAGGGAGGAATGTACCTGCACACACACACACACACACACACACACACACACACACACACACACACACACTCTCTTAGCATTTTTCACTGCTAGACAAGTCAAGAGAGCATCACAGGAATCCATGTATAATGTAAATGAATGCAAAGCAAGTCATGTTAGTTGTGTGCCATCATATTTGCATTCTGGGTACAGTAGGAAATGTCATGCAAAATAGTCCCAGCTGCGTCAGTGCATTATTGTTCACAGTGTGCCTGTCACTTCATGCTGATAGCATGTGCCTAGGTGTTCCTCTTAGGGCTGGCGATATAGCCAATATCTTCTATCCCGATATAGGTAATTTAATATCTCGATAAAGATGTATATATCACGATATAGCATGTTTTCTGGTAATTCAATAAATAGTCTATATAATATAACCACATGGTAAAGGCTATTGTTGTATACTCCTGTGTGAATTAAATACTTGACAAAGTATTTTCATCATTTATTTCATCGCTTTACTGTAATGCAGCCTTTAAAACCAGGACACTCACCCGGCCTTTGTAGGGGTTTTTGTAGGTATTACGCAACATAGCTTTACTATACGGGTAAAGCCAACAGCCTGCGCTGGATTAATTTGATACACAACCCATCATCAGACAACCGCATGAAAACAACTGACACGAATAATTACATCTTAATAGATAACTGAATAACTGTACCATTAATGTTCCTCAGCAGCTTTCTGCTACATTTGGGAAAGGTTTTTTTTATTTATAAAGTTAGTTTATTTGTACCATTCTTCTTCTTCTTCGTTTCTTCTTTGCTGGATAAACATTTATATATGGCTTAGCTAATATATGCATTTGCCTGTTACTATACTCGGTTAGAATGTGCAATTACACTACAAGGTTCACATATCACACATTTCACAGTAAATGTGCAATACAGGCGGCAGTAGCGGCAGCCTGTTTCTGCACAGGATGCTGTGTAACTTTTTATGTAGAGAGAATACAGTCAATATACAGTCAATTCCAAATCGATGTCCTCCTCTCCTGTCTTCTCAGGCACTTCCTCGCTTATCGTCATGTTGAAGCGACAACGAACTGTTCAACTTTTGCATTACTATATTGTTACTAGTTAGGACATTACTTGCATTTCGGTGGTGCAACCGAATTTAGTAAACTAACGAGTGGTTACATAGGACTTAGTAAAGACTTTACACACAGACGTAGTAACAAACGTACACATAGCTGGTGCAAACCAGTCCTGAGCTCCAATCACACCTGTTATGTCAATCAGACTATAACAGGCATTGGCAATCAATCATCTAAATATGACTTACAGCATTGGAGTTGTTGTTGTTTTTCCTCCTTTTGAATGACCGCTGTGCAAGAATTACACATTCCAGACCTCGATTCCTGACTATTATATAACATCTGAAGTTCTTCTGCTAGGAGTCGCCCACACACACACTAACACACAAAGTGATGGTTGCAGTGCGTGCATGAAAATAAGAAAAGGCATTGTGATTGTTAAGTGATAGCAAAAGAAAAAAATGCCCACTATGTTTAAGTCCACAGTCAAATAAACAGTTACACATCCCTTTGCCATGCTCTTGACTGCAAATGCACCTGGTTAATGCACCTAAAAAAATGGCTTCTCATCAGACCGTCCATTTAAACGTTCAAAAACTGATACATTAGGATGCAGCCTGTTGGTCTGGCAGGCTGCATGCCTGTTGAGGATAATGTAATTAAACACCAAACTTCACCATCAGGGTTCAAAAGATTCAGAATAAGCTCAACCCCTCTCTTCTAGATTGTTCTCACAGCACAGGCTTAATCTGCGTGGGGGGAGAGGCAATCCGGGGTTAGGATGACCTCATGGCTGTCCTGTGGAAGATAAGCACCTGGTAGGGTAGTTGAGTTCATCAATAGCAGGCAACAGACCAGTAAAAACAAGAGCTGCCCTTAATCCACATATCGTCTCCGAATAATTCCCTTTTTGAACAAGGTCTTAAAATTATCCATTTTGTGCGGCGGCAAATCTGAGTGATTACTGTACAGTTTTTTGTGTTTCTTCCTTGCACCCAAGACACCAAGACCAATCTTTCAATTGCTTTTGCAATTCGCCAAGTCCCTCACTGACCCCATCTTGACCTATGTCCATGTTTTGGTAGAATGTGTTTTTTCTTGGTACAGCATTATAAACAGTAATGTGAGTAGAGGCTTGGTCTGTAGATATCGTTTGCTTCGTGTTTTATCTTGCTTGGCTCTACAGGAATGCTAGCAAAATCAGTAACACATGTTTGATTGACGACTGAATGTGAGCTAATAGTCACATGTGTGTATGCAGCCAGACCAGGATATGCGTTTACCATTATGGCATTAAGCCCCTCCCCTCTCTGCTGGCTATCCTGGGATTGATTGGTCTCTGGTGACTGTCTGGAAACTGTGGTTACACAACAGCACAGTGGGCTACCGTGTGACGCAAAACTTGAGTTCAAAATGCAATTAATAACATAAACATGTAATAAACAATGAACTGGTTTTGTGAGTCCTATGTATACATTGCCTAAGGCTTTACAACAAATCCCCAAAGATATACATAGGGAACCATTTCCCTACGTGAAAGAGCCAGCTTCAATATCTCTACATATGCTATACAGAAGAGCCTAGTGACTTGGAGCTGAGGAAAAGCTCTTTCGCTGATTTAATACCCTGAGGATCAATAGACCCCTGGCCTACAAGAAGACCCCCAACTGAAACAGGCATCCATGGAATGTATGGACCTCCGACAGATTATGGTGTGAACCGTCCACATTGTTCATCCAGTGACAAAGAGCACACACACACACACACACACACACACACACACACACACACACACACACACACACACACACACACACACACACACACACACACACACACACACACACACACACACACACACACACACAAATGTCATACTGCAACCGCGCAAACTGTAAATGGCCACTGTGCTGTACAATTATGATCATAAATATGACCTATGGTCACACTGTGATCATAATGAGTCACTGGACATTCTGCCGTTAACATGGTCACTCAATATTAACAGGTGTGCGACAGAGTACGACTTACTCTTTGGTGAGCTGGGGGCAGGACTTCAGGAGGAAGCGGTTGAGCGGCGTGTCCTGGTAGATGAGGTCCGGCGGTGCTGTGGGACTCTTCAGGTTCAAACAGCGCACGATGATGTAGAGCACCGTTGCCACAGCCGCCAGCTTCATGCCGTCGAACATGGCGGGCAGCTCCGGTGAGATGGTTTGAAGGTCTTGATCCTGGGCATTCATGATTGTTCTGAGAAGAGAGAGATGAAAAAAAAAAAAAACTTGGTTACATTTAGGCCAAACACTAACAGTGAACAGGTATGGTTGCCAGTGGTGAAGCGATACAAACCACATATCGAGCTACTTCTGGGGGAAGAGGAGGCTTAATTATGTACAGCTAGTGACGAGTGAAGACATTCAGTTATTTATTTATCCCAAAATGTGTAGATATGCCTAGATATGGAATAGAACCACTTGAATTTCTTCCAATTATCTAAGCTAGTAATGCGCGATATAAACGATATACGATATAAACGATAAAAAACGGAGCAGCTAGAACTCGTGAAAAAGACCGGTGCAAGAAATCGAGAAAACATTTTCTTTAGTTTACTAATGTGCCTGACGTAAGCGCCGCAGAACGGCTGCGCCGCGGTCACCGCTGCTGATCGCTGCCACGCAGCGTCCCAGGAGCGGTGCGCCGCGCCGCAGCGCTATCATTCCGTAGCATTCTATTTTTGACGCGAGCCGTTGCTGAACAGATCGACCGGGCAGGAGGTGAAATAGTAAAAGCCATAGAGCATCCGGTTACTTTTCAAAATAAAAACGCCCTCCCGATCAAACACGGCCACAAATCGTTGTCTTTGTCTATAGGCTACAGCACAACACTACTGGAAGGATTTTCTTTATTTAAAAAAATTATTGTGCTTCCATTTTGCACTTTTATGTTTTCATTTGAAGCATCTGTGCACTACACTTGGAATACTTTTCTTTATTTAAAATAGCCATGCCTAATACTGGATGTGTTTACCTAATTCACACTATCTGTTCAGGTAAGAAAGTTTATGTGTAAGAAATATGTTTTTATATAAGTATCTGTCATTACACAGAAGTATTTTCAGTACAGTGTCTGTTCCTTAAAAAGACCAGTTTTTTTATTTATCTGCAACATTATGTTTACAGTTTACTGTATGATTACAGTTTTGCACAATAAATGTATGTCTACATACTGCTTTCTTTCTTTTTTAAATACATTTAGCAGTTTGGCTTTCCTTAGGGTCTATGTAACCTGTTCTGAAATGGTTTTATTATAATTTATATATCGTGATATGTATCGCTATCGCAAGAGGCTGCAATGTATATCGCGATATGGATTTTAGGCCATATCGCCCATCCCTCACTGTGATATAAAACAGCTTTAGTCTATGCCACTGGGTTATAGACTAAGACGTCTCACTATTGACTTGAAAAGTCATGTCCAGTCAGTGAGTTGTGCAACAGGGTTACAGAAAAACCCACCATATTGCAAGTCACTCAGATAAAAATAAGGATACACCTTAAAACATAATACAACTTTTTGAGTTCATGGTCACAGTTTGCAAAAAAATACTGTGAAGCTAGCAGTTATACCATTATTTATCCCAGGAGTAGATTTGTTAGTCTAAACATTATTTTTAAGGTAAATAAGGCCACCTGTGTTGCTAGGGTGTTGAACAAAGAGAGGAACTGCAAATGAAACAGAAATGAGGAAGTTGTGGAAGGTCATTTGGCAAATATAGGCTATTGCGTAGCCCAGTAATAACAAGTACACAAGTTATATTTCCGATACAACAATTGAAGCTGTCGTGTTGAAACAAAAACTGAAAAAAACAACAACCAAAAAAATATAATAAATATGTTACTTACAATTTTGTAGAAAGCCTTCAAAAACGACCTTCTGATGTATATATAGTGAAAAGATGAAGTCACCAAACTTTGTAAAACCTACAACAACAAAAAAACGAAAACATAAATGTTTTACTTCTCTTCATATAGGAATATATATAATATAATATATACTCTGAATCTTCAGTCAGTCCACAAAGCTATCCAAACAGACCGGCATGGACCACCACATGGCTAAATATGCGTACATACATTATGTTGGCCATTATACGATTCATATTTAGGCCATGATGTGTCATTAGTATTGCTTATCTGTAGTATAATCTGTGCAGTATGTTTTAATGAATGTCAAGTCCAGAAGAGGTACATAAGTGAACATGTAGTTTACAACCAGCTGGCTCTATGAAGTATGAACGACAGCCCATAATCCAGGTGTCTGTTGGACGGTCCATCATGGACACAACTGGCTTCACTTTGACTACATTACAACATTAGCTCACGGCCATAGGGAGCTACAAGGTACCTCCACACAACGACTAGTTAGCCAACTGATCAACTGAGCCAAGCTACAAAAGGCAACCGCCTAGTGTCATCATGACTGGTGGGGCTCCTCAGCGGAACCGTTCCCGTGTTTACATCCGTTCCTCCATGGCTGCCGCTAACTTATTCCTACCGTTATGCTAGGGCTGTCACAACGCACATACTAATAATTATTATAATAACTATAATAATAACACTACGTAGCACAGAGCCCCATTGTTGACAAGCGGTCTAGGCCACTACCCATCACATGTGTGCCGTTTAATTGATGTCTTCAGTTAAATGTATAAATAATGTGGACCGCTAACCAGGGTGGTTAGCGGTCCACATTATTTGGGGTCTGCCATGGTCTGAAGAGCTACCAAGCATCACCCGTCCGACGGGTGAGCGTTAAAACAATGGTTCGCATCATCCTTACCTCGGTTAGAAACACGTAACCGGTTTTCCAACAGTGTATATGTATCCGTGGTTTTCCATAGGGGTTTGTTGTGGCTATACCATGGTGGACATGCAGGAGGTCCTCGGATGTGCGGACCGGGAGCTAGCTGGTAGTGCTGACATTTCGGAGTCCACTTCCTAAAGGAAGCTCATTTGCATAGCGCTCTTCTGATTGGCTGGGGAAGGCCGTGACGTCTTCCCATTCTTTGCCACGCCCCTCAAATAAACATCCTGCCCATGATTTGTGACAATAATATGTTTACATACCTCAATGTTATTAAATTGGGGTATCTGTCTTTAATTGTCTTGAAAATGACGACTTAAGTGACACTCCTGTGGAAGTGCAGAACAACAGGATAGACAGGTAGAGATCATGCGTCGTGCCAAAAAGTGATTGTCTGCCAGAATCTGATTTCAGGCCGTGGGAGCCCGCACAGCAGCCCGTTGAGCGGTAGCGCAAAAACGTCTGCTTTTCTCTGGATTAAATGGCCATAATATGCAGATACACACAACTGTATTATAATGTAATTATAGCAAAAGCACGTGTCTTCGAAAGTTTAACGTTTGTTCTTCAATCAATTTTTGGCAGGTGAAAATGCCTATTTTGTGTTAATGGTCCTTTAAAAGAATTCCAAGTGTCCTATGAGCTCCAGTGTTTATATTATGAAGCTTATGAATGAATGAGATCAAGTCATATTTAGGCAGAAATCACCTTTGAGTAACTGTATTTGGCCTTCAATCAAGCTCTGGCAGACAATCACTTTTTGGCACGACACGAAGACCTTTATTAAAACGTGAGCTAAAGCAGTGAACCGTAATAAACATAACTAAAATGTATAGAGTGAAGCAGCCTTTATTAGGTCACTTCAATCTTAATTATATACTATATACTTAATAAATACTTTCCTCACACGACCCATATCTGTTTTGATTTCCTAAAGTTATGCCTGGGTAGACTTACTCCTCTTCGCCGTTAGATTTGGTCTATTTCTACATATCGTTGAAAGTCTTAACAGATTGTACAAATCGGTGAGTGCAAGATTTTGTGCAACAAAAATGGTCACAAATAATTGTCAAAATATTTTTAAAAAGTTAAAAAAAAAATAAAAAAAAAAAGGAATTGTCAAATATAAACGGCCACTTGATGGCGACAGACAGCTTAAAATATGTATGTCTACAACCTACAGTGGCTATTAGATATGTTATACAGTCTAAAGTTATTACTATAGGTATTTAAGTGTCGCAACACATTTGGACATTTCTGCAGAATCACATCATGTCATGTATTACATGAGCTAAAAGTTTCCATTTATAGCCAACTTTCTGTTCATCAAAACACCAACATAGACATGTCTTTAAATAAGTCAGACGATTATCTCAAAGTCTGTACACAAAATAATAGATTCAGCTTGTGCGCAGATGTGTTAGGCAATCGACTTTTGTATATATAAATAGGCTACTAATGTTTTTTTTCATTTCTATTGCATAGTAATTATTAGCTGACGCGACGAACAACGGATTTGCACCGAAGTAATGGCATTTACATCGAAGTGACTTATTTATATTTATATGACAGGACTGGGATTTTTAAACCGGATTGATGACGTAGCGCGTCCCCTGCTCCTTAGGTCCCGCCCACATCCTCTGTCAATCTCAGCCATCAAGCCGTCCAGTAGCTAGGGAAAAGTTACAGGTCACAGCTAGGGAGCAAATATGAGATATATGGGGAATTTATTTTTATTTTTAGCCATTTTTGGTATTTTGCTTTCCCTTTGTTCAGTGAAAGGTAAGTGCATTTTGAAATCTCCAACACGAAAATGTTAATAATCACAATATTGAACTGTATAAAAAGCAGGGCATTACAATACGAGGGTTGTTGTTGGTATGCTTGCATGCTACGTGTTGCTCCTATGTGTCCTATTGGCCCTGTGTGTACATTTAGTTTTTAACTAGTTTTTAACTTTGTTCTTTTTTGTTCGTCTAATATCGCGATACAATGGGCTATTAAATATACAACCCCAGCCTTTCAAGTGCGACCTCTTCATGACACGACTCATTTAAACAAAGCCGCTTTTCTGTTGTTGAAAGGAAAGGCCTACAAGAATAGCACAACTAGTTAGCTACTTTCTGTCAAATCTGGTTTGTCCATTGCTTGGTTTAATTTAGAAAATACAACAGTTATGTTTTAAGCCTCTATGTGTGTCTTAGGTTATGTGGCAACTTATAGGCTGTCATACAATGAATGAGTGAGCTAGTTTATCGGGGGGTGGTCTGCCACTATGGTGAACACTTTATTTGTGTTACACTCAGAGGCAGAAAACTATAAACCTCTTTTTTACCCATGACATTTCAGTGTATTGATTGTAGTGATTTACAGCTATGTAGGGGTCTGTGTAATGGCAGGAGAGAGCACATATGGTGTGAGACATTTTAGCCACATGCGTTGTTCAGAGGTTGTTTACTAGGCCAGATTTGAGACACGTGATGTGCCCCTGCTGGATGTACCGTGTGTGTGTGTGTGTGTGCGTGTGCGTGTGCGTGTGCGTGTGTGTGTGTGTGTATGTAAACTAACTATATCGTATAATATGTATTGTAGGCTCTATTATTGGGGTTTTACACATTTAGACTTGAATGCTTTTAAGCCTGTGTGAGTCATTCAAATCTTGCCCTTATACCACAGTGTCCACTTTATGTTTTCATGACATCAACAGGTGGGATGCGTGCCCTTCAGTCCACTCAGATCTTTCTCTCTGTCTTGTTGTGTAACTGTATGTGTTCAACCTGGCTAATCCTCCAATCTCTTAATCCCGCACATGACCACCTTGTTTTATCAAGTGCAGGTTAGTGCAGGTTAGTGCAGGTTAAGTGCAGGCTGCGCTGTCCATTTAGAAGTCAACATTGGATCTCTCTTAGAGTAACCATGTCTGCAACCACATTTATCAGTCACATCATACATTATTGGCCATGTTATTTAATAAACATGTGGTAAACCACTTTAATTATAATAACAATGAGATCAAATATTTTCTACATTTAAATAGTGATATTTTGTATATTTCTGGCAATCCATTGTCTCTGAATAGGGATGTTTCTTAGCCTGGCAAGCCAGACCTACATCAGAAAGATGTAAGGTCTGGCATAGCTCCATTGGCAGTGTGGGCGGGATAAACGGTTGTCTTTCAAGTTCCCTCTGCACGCAATAGGATAGCGCTACAACCAATCAGAGTGTAGCAACCCTTGGATTCCAAAGGAGAGTCTCGACAGATGCTCAAGGTGTCTTTTATTTTTGTTGCAGCAAAATCATCAGGTTCACCTTAGCACCGTGAAAACTGTGTTGGGGTATACAAACAATACACCAAATCACCATACAATCTTCACAGTACAATTGTCATATTTTGTTAATCAATATTAAAACATCAAAATCATTTAGGCCTAGTCAAATACATATTCAAAGTCACATGTTACAAATACAATGTTTCGAATGACAGTCAAATACACAAACAAACATACCTCACTGCGCTCACCAAGGATGCTTAATAATCTTTTCTTCTGTGGCGACAAAAATCCTTTTTTGTGTGCAAATGTAGCATAAATTAAGTTGAAGTCTGGAGCTCAAACATTTCGTGGCTGAGGCTCAAACAAAGCAAAGCAGCTCCCTCATTACCTACACCTGCTACCTTTACAGATCTCCCTCTTGTGGAGCTACGGTGTCAGGCAAAGGACAAAATTCAACACCCAAAGTCATTCAAGATTAACACACATACAATATCACTCACAACTTCACACACACCAACCATTTAAAGTACATACAAAATAGAAATATGATTTGATTAAAGTTTATGTTTGTAGAAAAGAACAGAATGTAAACAAGACACATTTAGATAGTTCTACTGAGAAAACAAAAAACATACAAGGACTAGTGTGGTCCTTTACACTCCCACCAATCATGTCATGTTGCCACGAACCATACATGATTCCCCATGATTCTTCTATGGACCAGTCACCACCCCCAAAGTGTGCAAATAAGCATAAGATATGTTAATGTAATGAGATATGCATGTTTCAGTGTGTGTATATGTGTGTGTGCACTCTTGTCACTATTCACTCTCAAGAAGCAGAACCAGCTTTTGTATTGGTCTTTCTATGATCGATGGTTTAGATGGGGAATTAGTTTTGTGTGATTTCTGGGTCCCCACTTGCACTTTGACTCTTCGCACCAAGCCATCACTATCCACAGTTGTCTCCACCACTCGTCCCAACTGCCACTGGTTCCGTGGGAGGATATCTTCTTTGATGATGACCACATCATTCACTTGGACATTGCGTCTGGGGACATGCCACTTCTGCCGCATCGAGATGTTGGACAGATATTCTCCTTTCCATCGGCTCCAGAACTGCTCAATCAGATACTGAATCCTGCGCCATCTTTTGGTGCCATATACATCCTCTTTGACAAATTTCCCAGGAGGTGGGAGAGCCAACTTTGATTTCATTAGAATGAGATGGTTGGGTGTTAAAGGCTCAAGAGAGTTGGGGTCATTTATTATATCTGTGCTGAGAGGGCGGCTGTTGACAATAGCCATGGCTTCATAAAACAGAGTTCTCAAAGAGGCATCATCAAGTCTACCTACACTTTGGGCCAATGTATAATTCAGGACATTGCGTATGGTGCGTATTTGACGCTCCCAAACACCACCAGCATGGCTTGCTGAGGGGGCATTGAGCACAAACTCACACTGCTTGTCAGCCAGGAAGTTTTCCAGGGCCTGGTTATCACACTGTTTGAGTGCTTCTTTTAATTCATTCTTGGCACCCACAAAATTTCTGCCCTGGTCACAGTGGAGTTGACGCACAGCACCTCTTAGACTGATGAAACACCTAAGCGCATTGATAAATGAATCGGTGGACAGGTCTTCCACCATCTCAATGTGCACAGCTCGAGAGTAGAGACAGGTGAGTATCAAGCCGTACCTCTTGTGCTCCTTGCGATTTCTCTTAATGATAAATGGGCCAAAGCAATCCATACCGCAGTTTGTGAATGGAGCAGATTCTTCAACACGCTCTTTGGGAAGCTCGGCCATCCGCTGTTCTTCAACTGAACGCCTCAGCTTCCGGCACTGCACACACTTGTAAATGAACTTAGAGACCAGTGTGCTGCAGCCAAGGATCCAGAATCCATTTGCTCTGAGCTCCATTTGAGTTTGACTTCTGCCCTGATGGAATATTTGAGAGTGATAGTGTGACAGAATGAGTTGTGTAATATGACCCTTATTGGGCAAGATGATGGGATGACGGAACTCTTCACTGAGAGGCGCATGTTTCAATCTTCCGCCAACACGGAGTATGCCCTCACTCAAGATTGGATCGAGACGGAAGAGAGGACCGGAACTTGGAAGACTGTTTCCTATTTCAAGTATTTTAATCTCTGTGCTGAATGACTGCTTTTGGACAAGGCTTATCAAGATTTTGGCCGCATTTTCACGTTCTTTGACAGTCACAATGTCTGTGAGACACTTTTGTTTAGAGGCGAGTCTTTTAATTCTTGCCACTACTTTGAGGAGTGTTGTCCAGGATGAGAATCTAGACAGGCGGTCGAGCATGTCTGTGCACTTGCTTGTGCTTGATGTAAACACTTGGACTGCTTTCACCTCAGGGTCTCCAACCAAAAGGTTATTTGGTGCACATGGTTCAAGTTGCAACTCCTTTTCCCTCAGGAACTCAGGACCAGATAGCCAGCTGGATGATTGAATCTCTGAAGCTCTAAGCCCCCTAGAGGCATGATCGGCTGGATTTTCTGCAGTGTCAACATAATGCCATTGGCTCGGGTCAGTATTCTCTCTTATTGACTGGACACGATTTGCTACAAATACATGAAACCTGCGCGCCTCATTGTTGATGTATGCCAGAGTGACTTTAGAATCTGTCCAGAAGAATTCATTGTCAATGTTCATGTGCAGTTCTGATTTTAGGAGAACACTCAATCGAGCTGCAAGCACGGCAGCTGAAAGTTCCAGACGGGGAATACTTGTGACCTTGGAGGGAGCGACCCTAGCCTTAGCCATGACAAGGCTACAGTGGACTTTGTTGTGGTCATTTTTGTATCGAAGGTAAGAGCATGCACCATATCCTACACTACTCGCATCTGAAAAGTGGTGCAATTCTACACTCACAATGTTGCCAAAGTGTGGTGGATAGTAACATCTGGAGATTGAGACTTCTTTCAGCCCTTCAAGGCCAGTTTTCCACTCCTCCCACCGTGGACGCAAGTCATCAGAAAGTGGATCATCCCATTGGACATTTCTGCGACACAGCTCCTGGAGAATGCACTTTCCACTCAGAACAAATGGGGCTACAAACCCCAGTGGGTCATACAAGGAGGCCACTACTGACAGAATGCCCCGGCGGGTGTCAGGCTTGTCTTTCATGTTTACATTGAAACTGAAGTGGTCGCTTTCAACTGACCACTGAAGGCCAAGAGCATGTTCCACTGAGGTGGAGTCTTGATTGAGGTCCAGGCATTGTACACCTGATGCCCTCTCAGATGGATCCACACAGCTGAGAACTTCTCTCTCATTTGAGTTGAATTTGTGGAGCCTTAGGCCCCCTTTTTTGCACAACTGCTGGGCTTCAAGGATCAATTCAGAGGCTTCTTTGATGGAGGGAACACTCAAAAGCCCATCGTCAACATAAAAACTGTTTGCAACAAAGGCAGCTGCAGAGGGATAATCAGACTCATACTGTTGAGCCAAGTACTTCAAACCAAAGTTGGCGCAACCTGGGGAAGATGCAGCACCAAAAAGGTGAACAGCCATTTGATATTCTTTGGGCTCATGTTCAAGGTCTCCATGCTCCCACCATAGAAACCTCAAATAACTGCGGTTCTCAGGTGTGACAAGGAATTGGTGGAACATTTTCTCAATATCGCAGATGATGGCTACTGCTTCCCTTCTGAACCGGCAGAGAACTCCCACCAGAGAGTTAATGAGATCAGGGCCAGTCAGTAAGGTGTCATTGAGAGAGATGCCATGAAACTTTGCTGAACAGTCAAAGACCACCCTCAACTTGCCAGGTTTCTTTGGGTGGTATATGCCATGATGAGGTATGAACCAACAGACCTCCTCAACCGCTGTCTCTGGAACTGGCTCTGCATCACCATTGCTTATCACATCCGCCATAAAGGCCTTATAATGATCATGGAACTGCTGATTGGCTTTTAGCTTTCTTTTCAAATGCTGAAGACGAATTGTGGCCAGTTTCCTATTGTTTGGCAGTAGGGGAGGACTTTGGCCCTTGAACGGGAGAGGCATCTCTAAATGACCATCTGGTCTCTGTCGGATGGTTTCACTAAGGAGCTGAATAAAGCGCACATCATCTTGGGAGACAAGCTTGCACTCTGAATTTCTCTCACTGAAGTCTGACTCTAAAACTCTTAGGATGTCTGCAGCAGTTGGCATGGCAATCTCCTTCACTGCAACTCTGTGCACGAACCTCCGGCTTCCTTGTCTGTCCAGATGTGGGTTTGCTGCACCTATAATGCTCCATCCTAGCTCAGTCTTTTGTGCGAATGGCTCATTTTCATGTCCAGTGATTACCTCTAGAGGCGCTAGAGCTGAAGGACAGTCATAGCCTATGAGAAGGCCCACATCACAGTCTTGAAGTGATGGCAACTCCTGTGCCAGATGTTTGAGATGAGACCACTGCAAAGCTGTAGATGGTGTTGGTACACAGGATTTGTCAACTGGAATGAAGTCACGTGTATATGCTTGCCGTAACAGAATATGATTGTCATTATGGAAGCTTCTAACTTGCAGGCCAACTACACTTTGACTGGAGATAACTATCTACAGCAGTCATTGTACTGAGCTTCAACTGCAGTGGTTGAGTGGCTACATTCAGTTCTCTGGCAAGATCCTCCAGGACAAAAGTTGAATCACTCTGTGTATCAAGAAGAGCATATGTGAGAATTTCTTTTTCAGGTTCATTTACAGATGACAGGTAAACAGGAACGATACTTGAAGTGGCAGATGCCTCTCTAATGACAGCATGGGAGTTGACTTTATGGATCTGAGTTACCTGTCCTTCTGTAGATGAACTTTTCATTGTGACTTCTCCTGATTTCCTTCCTCTCTCATCGTCATGCAAACAGGTCGGATGGCGGCGGCCACACACTCCACAGATATGCTTTGTTCTACAGTCCTTTGTGATATGGCCTTTACGTAAACATCCAAAGCAAAGATGGTTCTGATGTATGAATGTCTTTTTATCTCCCATAGGCTTGGCAGCGAAGCCTGGACACTTGGCTATGCCATGCGATTCTTCTTTGCAGATGAGGCAAGGTACCCTGGGCCTAGGAAATGACACATTTTCTGAGACCTTTGATGTGTGATCTTTGGATTGGGCACTTGTGCTCAGAGCCTTTGCTCTTTTAGATGGCTTCTCATCTGGGGTTCTAGAATTTAGAAAGAGGGGAGAGGCTATGGGGTTACAGGCAATACGAGCCTCTTTCGACACAAACTCAGTGAAGCGATTGAAAGCTGGATATTCTCCTGATTTATCAAGTTCATCTACAGCAATTCTACTCCATTTCCGTACAATCCAATCTGGCAGTTTTTTCAAGAGCTTATGATTTTCCTCACAGTCATTCAGTATGGCCAGTCCTTTAACTTGAGGCATTGCTTCTACACAGCTTTTTAAGAAATCGGCAAACTCTCTTAATGCAGAAGAGTCATATGAATTAATCTTAGGCCATTTCATAAGTTTGTCTCTGAATGCTTTCTGTACAACAAATGGGTTGCCATAGCGGTCCTCCAAAACTGCCCAGGCACCCTCATATGCATCTTCAGAGCTCCGGTAGAAGAACCCTTCCACGGCTTTGCGTGCCTCTCCTATAAGGTAGTTTTTCAGATAAAGCATCTTTTCCCTGGCAGGGATAGGTTTTCTACCAATTAAAGTTAGGAAAGACATTTTAAAGTCAACAAACTTCAGAGGATCACCAGAGAAGACAGCTGGTTCAGGAACAGGAAGGCGATTTAAGCTTAGTGAACTTGCAATTGCTTCAGCCAATCTGGCTGTTTCACTATGGGATGCTGTCTGTGATTGCAACATTGTGGCTCCTGCACTCAAGGGTCGATTTGAATTCATAACTGTGGTAGCTTTAAGAGGGGCTAATTCATGGCGCTCCCTTGCTTCATTTTCCACTCCACCTTCAAACTTCTCATATGTTCGAACCCGAGCTGCAGCCACCTTTACATCCATGTCTACTTGCATCTTTTTCAGCCTTGATTTCTCCTCCTCTAGTTTCAACTGAACTTCAGTTTGCTTTTGCCTCATTTCTGCCATCACCTGTGACTCATGAAGGTTCCATTCACTTTCCAGTTTCGTCAGTTTACTCTGTTGAGCTTGTATCTCTTCCATAGACTTTGCTTGCTCTTGTTTGGCTGCGAGCTCTGCTTCTGCCTCTGCACGCTTACTAGAAGCCTTAGAGTTGGCAATGGACACATTCTCTAATCCTTCCAGCCCATCTGAGATGACAGTTTCAGTGTTTGTTTCTCCAAAAATGGATTTGTGTTCATCTCTGTTTAAACTCATTCTCACTCTTTGCTTTTCAACCTCTGGCTCAAAGGTGTCGCGGGCGACGCCCACTTCCAATCGTTTACTCACTATATCACATATTTCTGCTGTCAGTGTATTACAGGCATCCATCTTCTGCACAACATCTGAAGTGTTAGTTGAATTGCGCTGAAGTGGCTCATAATTTTGATGTACATGATCATATCCTCTTTGAATGTACTGGTATACTTGATCAAGATCCTCCTGTGAACAGAATTGCTTTAGACTTTTTCTACATTCTTTTGCTATACTCTTCCAGGAGTCATAGGACTTTAAGAATGCCTTTACATGCCTCTTTGCCTGTTCTTCACGCACCTGTTGGCCCTTTTCAGTTAGTTGTCTTTCACGAGAGCCAAAGACTAATTGTGCACCAACTGATTTCCCTTCAAGTACTGGAGGTTCTTCAGAGATGTCTCTCTCACCAGTGGATTTACCAGTTTCTTCAGTCACTGACATTTTTACCTTAGGATGTTATGTGATTGCAATTATCTTAGTGATACACTGAAATGTCTTAATGACTGTTGTGTTGTACCTCACATTAAACATTAAATGAAGAAAAAAGAGAAAAAGGGCCCATCACAAATCATTAGGCTACTGTTTAAACTGGATTCAATATGAGCCTTCGCTTGCTTGCATTAAACTCAGAATGTAAACACAGGCTTCTCTTAACCATGTAATTTCAAACATTAAGAATTTGCATTTGAAATAACGCCATTAAATATTCACTTTACTTTAAGAGTTTCAAGCATTTCAGATAACCCAGTCTTCTCAAGCATTTAACTCAAAACTTAATTTGCAACCAAAGCCATTATACCCATTGCTTGGATCAGATGAAGGACTGCGCCGAGAAAGTTCAGTTCATCCGGAATTGTCCATTCATAAGAATTCTCTCACCGCATCTGCAGTCTCTGTTTAAGATGGTAACACACAGCAGGCCGAAACCGGCAGGAACGACCCAGCAGACGACCCAGATGTAGCGTTGAGTTTTCACTGTAGCAACCCTTGGATTCCAAAGGAGAGTCTCGACAGATGCTCAAGGTGTCTTTTATTTTTGTTGCAGCAAAATCATCAGGTTCACCTTAGCACCGTGAAAACTGTGTTGGGGTATACAAACAATACACCAAATCACCATACAATCTTCACAGTACAATTGTCATATTTTGTTAATCAATATTAAAACATCAAAATCATTTAGGCCTAGTCAAATACATATTCAAAGTCACATGTTACAAATACAATGTTTCGAATGACAGTCAAATACACAAACAAACATACCTCACTGCGCTCACCAAGGATGCTTAATAATCTTTTCTTCTGTGGCGACAAAAATCCTTTTTTGTGTGCAAATGTAGCATAAATTAAGTTGAAGTCTGGAGCTCAAACATTTCGTGGCTGAGGCTCAAACAAAGCAAAGCAGCTCCCTCATTACCTACACCTGCTACCTTTACAGATCTCCCTCTTGTGGAGCTACGGTGTCAGGCAAAGGACAAAATTCAACACCCAAAGTCATTCAAGATTAACACACATACAATATCACTCACAACTTCACACACACCAACCATTTAAAGTACATACAAAATAGAAATATGATTTGATTAAAGTTTATGTTTGTAGAAAAGAACAGAATGTAAACAAGACACATTTAGATAGTTCTACTGAGAAAACAAAAAACATACAAGGACTAGTGTGGTCCTTTACACAGAGCAACGAAGAAGGTGACGTAGTCAGAGCGACGGCTCTGACTACGTAATTAATCAAAACTCAGAATAAATATTTATTTTCGAGGAAAGACTTCAGTGCCGTTCTTTGTTCTTTTCTCAAATAAAATGTTAACTTAAAGTCTTGAAGAGTCGCGGCCAAAGCCGAGTGGAAAGACAACCGTTCGCAAGCAGCAGCAGCCATTGTTTACCTAACACGGAACCGTCGCAACTCTGTCGTCATTAGGTAACCCGGCTTTCGACTCCGCCCCTCACGCTGTGATTGGCCAGACATACAAGACACACTTGGTGTTTCCAGCACCAAAAAGCGGACGGAGCTTTGCTAGACCTACACTAGCTGCCAAATAAATTTGCTGCCGCTAGGGGGTGTCTAGAGTTCTAGGCTAGATGTTTCTAGTAGGACTGAACGATATGGTTAAAAAAATCATATTGCTAATATTGTGACAGATATTGCGATTGCGATATGATTCGCTATTAGTGGGAATGATCATTTTTGCATCACAATTTTCACTGAAAAAAGTATTAAAATCATGATGTGGAATTTGTTGGGGTCTGTACCAAACAAACTTTTTTTTACAGTTTTGTTTTTTTACAAGAGAAGAGAGAAGGGCATCTCTGCAGTACTACAGTACTTAATTCAAAACTATATAAGACATTTACATTTACACATTTTACCCGTATCAAAAAATTGCAGCTCCTGCGATTTGGATATTGCACTTGGCCATATTTTGATTTCAATAATATTTTGATTAATTGTTCACCCCTAATATTCTAGTGCCTAGTGTTCATGCTGAAGCATGTCCTTTGAGTCATAAATGCAGTCTGACCAAAGGTTTGGTCATAACTGAGTGAGATGGATTTGAATGAAACATTAAGGTGTGACAAGGTGACATATAATTTCTATGGTTAATCAAAAGCCAGGCAAGAACAGGACCTATTCACACGTCTTTGCTTTTTTACATGATGGGATTAGGAACCAGCACAGAAACACCATGTAGGAATCAAATAGCTTTTGACAGACCATCATTGTAAATGAATACAATGACGAGCATAATAATAACCCTTCATCGTGTGAAAATGTGTTACATTGTCTAGAAACATGCCAACAAGACAAAGCAATCAATAACGGTTATAAATGGATGTTGAGTGTTCAGCGAGTCAGCACTCGCTGAACACACTCCCCCCACATCGAAAGCTAGATTTGTTTGTGTACATTTCTGTTTAATCCAGATTTGGGGCAAAGGAAACTGGTTGGATGGACATACAGCTTCAAAATGTACAACTGATTACATTTTCAGTTGTCCAAATGTTTGTATTCATCATGGTCCTGTTACTTTGTTTGTTTTTCAGGCAACTATTGCGAGGTGAATCTCTGCCATAATGGTGGTACGTGTTTGACAGGAGTCGGAGACGACCCCTTTATCTGCATCTGTTCTGATGGCTTCACCGGAAGCACCTGCAACCTGACAGAGTCTGGTACTGAGAAATCCAACACATGTTGCCTACAACAGTACACAGCAATAATTTAATTATACATGCTTAATTTCTTTCTCTCTCTCTCGTGCTCTTGCTCTCTCTCTCTCTCTCTCGCTCTCGCTCTGTCTGTCCCTTCCTTCCTTCCTTCCTTCCTTCCTTCCTTCCGTGGATAATCCTACTCCACAGGGCCATGCAGTCCCAACCCCTGCCGGAACGACGGGTCATGTGAGGTCATCAGTCCCACCAGACGAGGGGATGTGTTTGGCGAGTACATCTGCAGGTGCCAGCCGGGCTTCGACGGAGCGCACTGCCAGATCAGTAAGCAGTGCCAGGCTGTGGAACCACAGGACTATCCTGTGATAAGCTGTAAACAAACAAATTGAGGCAGACTTTAAAGCAAGTGCTTTTAAGAAGTCTCTTGCTTTCTCAGAAGGCTTTTGTTTGTCTCTCTGTCTAATTTATTTTTAACATAGGTCAGCAAGCAGACAGACAGACAGGCATGCACACCTAGCATCATTGACTGACCTAAAAGTTTAAACCCCCTAGGTCCTTTTTTTCACACCTACGCACACAAAAGTTCACAGAAACACACACACAGAAATCCCACACAGACCCACAGGATCAGCAGCGTGAGAAATGTTTAGTCAGCTCCCAAATTCCATGAAAGCCCTTCATTCAGCTGGTCACTGTGGTCCACTCTGAGTCTGTTAGCATGCAGAAGGCCCCCTACACAGAGATTTAGCATTTAGGTCTGTTTAATGCTTCTCACAAACCCGGTTGGCCCCCAAACGGGTTGAAGAATGGGTGAAATGTTGGTGATTTTCTTGCTATCCTCTTAACATAAACCTGGGATTATAGATTTTTTCCCCCAAAGTTACAGACCAATACAATCCAAGAGTTGATTGATATCATTATTTTTTAAAAACAACATCACATGCATGCTTGTAACTTTTTGGATGAAAATCAGGGCTTAATTTGTGCCGGATCTTGCCGGATCATGATGACGTCGCGGATCAGTATGGTCAATTATAATGCCCATTGTTGTGGGCATATAGTGTTTACTAGGCTCCATTGTCATGTCAGAAGACACAACTAAGGTGCTGGCTGTGTGCCAGCCACTGTGGGTTTGATGCGTCCCGTGACTTCCCCCCCCGACCGCCGGACCAGCAGCCTCACTGTGGTCGACCAGCACCTCCTGGTTACACTTTAAAGACCGTGTAAAGCAAATTCTGAGATGTGTTTCTGAACACATTACACACATTAGAAAGTCATTGCTGAAAACATGTGAAAAGACTGTATAACTATTTAATGTTGAATTGTGGAGTTAGAGCGTTTTTCTATTTTTCACAATTTTCGCGTTCAGGATTTTATGGGCGGGGCTTAAAGGGTATATGATAACGTAAGCGCTAACCCTTAGCATTGCCCCGCCCCTAACAACCAGAGTGCAGTTGCGTCACTGCTTGTCACGCTCAATCTCGAGTTTGACAATTATTATTTGACAGTTGAGAGAGGCCCGGCCCCCCGTGCACAAATGGGTATGGTTGAGCACCTTCAGCGGACACGCCCCCAGAGAGCTGAGAATAATGCTTATTTTTTCACGATTTTAAATCCTAATTTTATATACTTGCCGTCTTTTTTGATCATTTAAATTTGGCTGGGTGGTTAATAACACATTTTTCTATAGTGTGACAAACACTAAACACATATTTCCCTTTGGCTTACATGGACTTTAAGCACTGGTGACAGTTAAGAAAGGAAGTATTGTCTTGAATAAGACAGGTATTGTAAAATCATCTAAATAAAGATGATTGATTTTGAACTCTGATAATAACAATAACAGCTGGCACTAAAATGTACTGTTAGACTAGCATAAAACACTTTGACTTTATTTGTAGACTAGACTTTTGGCATGACTCAAAACACACACACACACACACACAAATGGGGTTGTAAGGAAAAAAATAAGACGTCTAATAGCCTTCCTGAATATGTACAAATATCCCAACATTGGCGCATCTGCAAAAAACATTTAGAGCTTCCAGACCGAGATGGATTAAAATGTGTATGTGGATGCCAACACTGAATTAACCACATTTAGTTGTAATGATGCCAGCAGTTACATAGTTTATTCAGGATGATGTAATTGCTGAAAACCGGCACATTTTATGACCAAGACCATTTTGAACCAAAACAAATCCAATTCAACCATCCAACTGGTGTACTTTCTGCCGCGTGAGTGACCGCTCCCATAGCCTCTGTGCACATCGTATGATTCTGTGTTTGCGTCATGGTTGGCCCCAGGCTGGTGGTTAACATGTTATCATGTCCTTTAACCACTGCTGACTGGACACAGAGGCAGGGCCATGACTCAATGGTTATTTTGGAGTATCTGAAAGTCAGTCTCTTTCTTTCTTTCCTTCTTTCCTTCTCTCTCTCTCTCTCTCTCTCTCTCTCTCTCTCTCTCTCTCTCTCTCTCTCTGTCTCCCTCTCTCTCTCTCTCTGTCTCTCACTTTTCTTTTGCTCTTTCTCTTGTGTTAACCAGTATCTAATGTTATGTCTCTGTTATTCCGCTCTGTTGAAATGAATGATGTCCTAATTATAGACCTAGCAGCCCTTGTTTAAAGTGTGTACTACCTTTTAGCAGGCTTAACGTGACTCATATGTGCCTTAGCACAGTGGAACATTTCCACTACTCACTACCATTGACAGTGTGCCACCATTTGGTGAATATAGGGAATTACAACATGTGGTGAGTATAGAGAATTACACCTGATTTGAAAAGCTGGTTGTTAGATGTGTTGTTCGCCGTCTCTGACCCAGCAAGACTGATAGTATGCCTTGAAGGTTTTGTGGGCAAGGACACATTGAACAAAAACTATTTCATCTATCTGTCACTTTTTTGTATATTATGCCTGCTGGAATGATGATGACGTCTTATGTATAAACGATAATAATCTCTTGGGGTTTTTTTTCATTACAGATGTGAATGACTGTGCCAACCAGCCCTGTAAGAACAAGGGTGTCTGCAGAGATCTTGACGGAGACTACACTTGCCAATGCCCCTCACCATATGTTGGAAAGCAATGCCAGCTACGTAGGTCTACCAAATACAAAAAACATAACACATTTTAAGCTTCATGTCTTACTAGACATCTAAATGTTCAAACTAGAAAATGTTTCGAATTGAAGTGTATATTATGGCATAATGATAAGTAAGAAAATAAAGCATACATAAAAGCTATTTTGGCTAAAACTCCATTATTACATATTTCAGATATTAAATAAACCATGTATTTATTGTATTACCATTGCTAATACTGCCCCCTTGTGGAAATATAATGATATTGACCATTTTTGGTAACATTTTGTCAGTGTCATCAAATCATGTCCATATTGTTGCACAGCCTAAGTGCAGTATACCAGTATACTAATACAAGATATATTATGTCAGTGATGATAATGAGTGGAAACTGCTCCTCAGGCTGTACGTCTATGCTGGGAATGGAAGGAGGGGAGATCGTGGAGTCCCAGATCTCGGCCTCCTCCATCCACTACGGCGTGCTGGGCCTGCAGCGCTGGGGTCCAGAGCTGGCCCGCCTCAACAACCAGGGAATAGTCAACGCCTGGACCTCTGCTGCTGGTGACAGGAACCCCTGGATAGAAGTGAGACAATCAGCTTAAAACACGCTGAACAAAACGCATGAAACCAGCCACCGATAGGGTCTGTGACCTTTATGAATAGGCTTGCAACTAAACATAGCGATCAATTGCAAGGAATCTACAAGGATCAGGAATTTGGCTAATTTGAACATAGTAATCAAATATGACAACAGGCTCAATTGTCATAGCTTATTTTATTTAAAGTGTAAGTGAACCCCCTGTTTCAGCTCGAATTTGAACACTGAGATTTAAATTAATGCATTTTGGGCTAAGAGTTCTAGGAAGGAAGGGGACCCACGCCAACTTTGTGATACTTTTTTTAAGCTAGTACCGCGTTGTGTATGAGGGTTATAATGAGATGTTGTATATGAAATGCATCACACACCTTAGCGTTATACTACAAGTGTCTGAGAAGCTTAACCCTCTCTCGGACGTGGACATACACATCAACCGCTGCCCAGACTGAGCTCCACACACCCACACACACCGCCGCTGGTATCCCCTCTTCGTAAGGGATACCTTCGAGGCACTTTGACGTCACGAAAACAATGCAACTTGAGTTCGGAGCAGAATAGAACGTTCATAAACGTTCATAAACTGGTTGGCAGACAAAAACATAGGATTTTACACCTGTTTTCTCTAAATGTCTTATTTAAGTAACAAAATGGCATAGATTATTATGTTGAAGATGATATAAGACATATTACCGCAAAAGATTTTGGGTTCACTGACACTTTAATATTTCTAAGATTTGGTATTCAGGGAATTGTCCGATGCCCACAATTAGCTATTTCACCTGATAGTATATTAACAGTATTAACTATATGATCACTGTATTATCCAGTGCTGAGACCCATTTACAAGGCCCTGTCGTTGGCTTCAGATTAACATGCAGAAGAAGATGCGTCTGACGGGCATCATCACGCAAGGAGCGAGCCGCATGGGGGCAGCAGAGTACATCAAGGCCTTCAAAATCGCCACCAGCTTCGATGGCGCTGCCTACTCCACGTACCGAGTGGACGGCCCGAGGAGGGACAAGGTACAGCTTGTGTCCCACTGTGATCAAGATTAGCGGGGGGAACATTTCAGGTTCAATAAGCCCAAATGTTTGTTTGTGCTGTTTGTTAGACATCAGTGCTGTGCTGTTTAGGCCAAATAGCTGCCTTTAAAATATATTGTGGAGGACTTTTACTTTTATAACCCAGGAAGTCCTTGCTTGATTGCTTGTTTTTATCTATGCACTTTTCACACAATCGGTTCACATGTGGATTGTTATCCCCAGGTTTTTGTGGGAAACATCGATAACGAGAGCACCAAGACCAACCTGTTTGAGCCTCCCATCGTGGCACAGTACCTCCGGGTCATCCCTGTGGTGTGCCGCAAAGCCTGCACCCTGCGCATGGAGCTGGTGGGCTGTGAGCTCAATGGTGAGGGGAGGGGGACCCCAAATTATGCAATCCTGTGTGAGGGCCAGTCCCTCCCTGTAGCACAGATGGATTCGACAGCATTGTGCAATGCACTGTATATTGCAATTCCTAGTTTAAATGTGGTTGTTATTGTTTATCTTGTCGAGAAATAGGTGTGGGTAAAGTCCTTTTTATTACGTTTCCATTGTTTCTTTGTATGTGTGTGAGTTGATTATGCTTTTCTGTGGGTTTTCCTGAAAAATAGAATAATGTCGTTCCTGGGGTTTAGACCACATAGAATCTTTACAGTCAGTATTTAGTGGGCAGTTGTGAAACTATAAAAACAGCAGTATGCAGAAAGCATGCTCAGACACAAACAGGCCACAGTATTTTCTGTCTGTTTTGAAAACCTATAGAGGATACACACAGATTCTGTCACAGGCGTATTGGTCCATCACAGAATCCTCACCCACTATTTACATACAAACCCTATAATAAATGGTCCACAATGCAGTGTTTTTATTGCTTGGTTACAAAGGATAAGGGGGTGAAGGAGGGGTGGAGGTGATGGGGCCCTTGTTTGTTCTCAGGCCATGCATTTTACTGCATGTTGACAGCTGCTTCATGCATTTTACTGCATGTTGGCTTTTCTTCTCTGCTCCTTGCTCCTTTGGTGTTTTCTTTCCCTTGCTATTTTCGTCATGGGGTGTGCCCTTTTAAAAGTTTTTATTAAATGAAATGTACTACTAATGACAGACTGATATCTGCAGAGTTGCTATATCTATATCAGATAAGACGTTCCATGATGAGCTTGATTCTCGATTCTTTTTGATTCTTTTGGTTTTCTTCTTTGGGTTACAATCATTGGGTGCTTTTTTTTCATTTCTGCCCCTATTCTCTGTTCTGCCCTCTCTCTCTACCTGTTCCTCTTCGTTTTCCATTCACAGTGCATTCAAACACGACAGGTTGCTCGGAGCCAATGGGGATGAATTCCCGTCTTGTCTCCGACGTCCAGCTGACCGCCTCCAGTGCCTACCGCACCTGGGGCATCGACAGCTTCACTTGGCACCCTCAGTTTGCCCGACTGGACAAGCAAGGGAAGACAAATGCTTGGGCTGCTGCCACTAACAACCGATCAGAGTGGATCCAGGTTAGGGAATGTCTATAGTGGTTAAGGTAGGCCTATATTTAGCAAGATCAGGATGAACATGTATGCAGAAGAAGTTGCTGAGAGAAAAAGTGTTTAATCATTATCTGATTTTGTGAGTTTAGATATCATTGCAGAGTTGATTCTATCATTTTACCTTGCCTTGTATGGCATGTTGATCAATAATGCAGAAATTAACCTGAGAAATGGCTGAATAGGAATAAGACATATATTTCTGTTTATTAGCCAGGGGGGGTGTAGGTGGTGCATCGTGTGATGTATTGTTCCGTTGGTGCTCCCATGCTATAGGTGGACCTGGAGAAAACCAAGCGGCTCACAGGCATCATCACCCAGGGGGCCAAGGACTTTGGCGTGATGCAGTTTGTGTCCATGTTTAAAGTGGCCTACAGTGACGATGGACAGTCCTGGCGCATGGTGAAAGAGGCCTTCAAGGACAAGGTCAGATATCTAATGATTCCGAACAATGTCTCTTTACTAAAATAGCTTTTTTCTAGCCTCGCACAGCCAGACCATATTCGCTTTGCTCATTACGTCTAGAAACTCTGCATGGACAGTGTTTGTTCAGGGGTGACGTCAATCAACCTTACTTTGCAGCCGATTGGATTAGCTTTAACCAGCCTGATGACGTATATTGAATTGCTGTGCTCCAAATTCAGGGTTCGTACGTTTTGAAAAAACCTGGAAAAGTTATGGAATTTGAAAAATGCAAATTCCAGGCCTGGAAAAGTGCTTGAAAAAAATGCTTGAAAAAAATAAAATCGCAGAAGAAAAGTCATGGAAATTTGTAACATTCATATTAGGGATGGGCATAATTAATCGATGATCGATCATTGATCGTTAAGAAATGTGTCGATCAATTTATATTGTTATCGATCAAAAGGACGTTGTGTTGCATACTGTGAGTCTTGAAGCGGTGCGGTGATCGCGGCTTTAGTTCCCCGTGTCTGATCGCTGTAATTCGGAGCGTGAATATCGGTTGAATATCTAATATCTTTCTAACTTTAAAAAACACTTTAGTATTGTTTAAGCCGATAGTCGCACATCCCTCGTAACTACGCCGTGAAGGTGAACCCTCCCGGACTCCGCTATTAACATGAACCGCTCCGCCGGAGGAGCCGCACATCCACACGCACCGGACACCAGAATACCAACACACATGTTTTACATTTGATTGCTTTTAAATAAAGTTGTGTGCAGTTATACGGTTAAATACGATTATTGATTAATGACCGATTGCGTACTGCGGTCAAGACAGCCGTCTCTCGGTTTCGCGTGGTTAAGCCAGCCGCTCCAACATTTTAAATATTTCCATAAATGTGACATTTTAGCAAAACGTTCAGCCTCATATCTGTTTTCTGACTAAGGTATTTCTTTTAGATAGTTCATGCAATTGTTTCTAAATGTGTGGCTCATCTTTTTGTCGCGAGCCTTTTCCGAGCGCCGCTGCATATTGTATCGGCATATGTCGGCCTTTTCCCTTTTTTTCAAAACAGTTATACAGTTTAATGCCCACTTTTACTGCCGTGTTTGATTATTGTTGGCCGATAAGTAGGCTACTTATTGTAATTGGAATACAGATGTAGTCTTGTTGGATCGTTTCCAAACCTTTAAGAGCGCATGTAGGCGCATTGTTCGGCGCCGCATAGGCCTATAACCAGGGACGGGCTGCCATAGGGAGGTTCGGGAGATTTCAGACCGAGCCGTCCGGCCGTAATATTTTTTTTTTTTTTTTATTTTATTTTGTGTATTATTATTTTTGGGCCGGTCCAGCTATTTGGGCCGGTCCAGGACTGTCATAATACGGTCTATCTATAAATGTTTATTCTTTTAATCAAACTATTGTCTCTCATTCATTTGTGTCATTTGAGGTATACTGTATGCTTTGGAATTCTCATTGTTAGTTTTAATAGCCTACTACATTTGATCACTTTTTCATGTATACACCGAGATTTCACAAAATGTTTGGTCATGGAAATTTGGTTTAAAGTCATGGAAAAGTCTTGGAAAAGTCATGGAAATCTTTTGGTCAAAATGTGTATGAACCCTGCAAATTAAACTGGTTGTTATTAGCGAACTTTCTCGCTACCATTTTCATGGAAACAAAAACCAGCGGTGAGCCCACAAGGTTTAGGCTGGTTTCGCATGGCTAGCTTTTTCCAAAACCGGTTCTCAAAGCAGTGTTGAGTATTTGTACCCATGACCGTAAAAATTGACTTTGTCAAGTCATGTTCTACTTTGTCAGGTCTCCTCTTCCGTTTTATCGCTATTGCCAGAGGTTATGAGCATAGCTGGGCCCTCTATCCCCCTAATTTCGGGGAATCCCAAATAGAACACACAGTTAATTTACACACAGACCGACACCTTGGTTTCACACAGCCGTCATGATCCGTCCTTTTATCCCCTTACTCTCTTATATCGTCCCATGTTCCTTTATCCTTTTTAGAGGAGAACGGATGATGACAACTCCCTGAGGCCTAGCGGTTAATGCCTACTCTGTAACTTAGCATAGCTGGGTTTCACTCAATGGTCTACTCTCTTCACTTTTTCAGAGTAGAAGGAGAACAATCTTCTTGGCCAGCCCAATGCTTGAAGATAATAAAAAGCCAAGGGGGAAAAAAACGTTTTATCTTTTTTTATTAAGGGGACGGCTGACAAGCAGTTGATGTAATGATACTGCCAGAGGCTTTCAGGGAATACTCTGAATGACTAGGCGGGGTAGTTTAGGTGGTAAGGTGACACCTTGCCGGCTTAACTCTGCCAGATTTATGGTTTCATTTCCACACCGCATCACAACCGTTGTTTTTAAGTATAGATATAAGAGTATACTGTTTCAAGTGACAAGAAAGCACACCACGTAAACAATATTTGACATTACCATTAGCATAAAGCAGATTGTGGCTTGCCTGCAACATCTGATCCGTTTTCCAAAATATTGTACTTGCAGATTTTCCAGGGTAACATCGACAACAACAGTCATAAAAAGAATGTGTTTGAGCCGGCGTTCTTCGCCCGCTACGTGCGCGTGGTGCCCTGGGAGTGGCACGAGCGCATCACCCTCCGCATGGAGCTGTTGGGCTGCGATGACTAGCGGGCCGGACAGCAGGACCAGCCTTCAGCCTCTCTCTCTCTCTCTCTCTCTCGCTCTCTTTCTCTTCTCTCTCTATCGGATCGCAAACACATTGTCACCATCACCCTGCTGTACTACCCCAGTTCACAGAGAGGGCAGATGTATTGTATTCACCTCAACCTCCCATATCCATCCTGTTCTACAAATCTGGAGAGAGCGGATGTCTCCCAGTTTTGTTGGTTGTAACAACTAGAGATGTTTTGTGTATGGTGTTCGGATGGCGTTGCAGTATGTATTTACATTGTTTTGCTTTCTCCGTTTAGTGGATTTGCTTTGCTTGCACATGTGTATATGATTGATTTTCTTAGATGTGTATGTTAAAATGAAGAACCATGTGCGAGATGCTCACAATATGTTCTGTGGTATGGTGAGCTGTAATAATAATAATACACTTTATTTATATAGCACTTTTCTTAACAAAGTTTCAAAGGGCTTTACAAAAGAAAATAAAAGACAATAAAATAGGAATAGAAACAGTATACTTAAAAACATATATCAAACATTTCCAAAAGCTTTCACAAAGAGAAAGGTTTTAAGAAAAGATTTAAAAGAAGCTAGAGACTTGGTGTGTCTGAGTTCACTAGGCAGCGATTTCCATAGTGTGGGGGCTCTAATGGCAAAAGCCTGATCGCCTTTGTCACTGTAAACCCTGCCATGTGTATTCATCATCACAAAGGCTCTGGGAAGAGAGCTGCTAGGACACCGGCTAAATGTGGAGCAAGCTCTGTGCAGCAACATGCATTATGGGATATTGTAGTGTGTCTGTATGTGTGGATGGAGAGGGGCGTTAAAGGTCCTGTAGACAACTTTTGCTTTAATGTATCAATATAAAGTGTATATTCATTGCACAGTGTAATGGCTACAGACTAATGACACCATCAGCGTTCAGATTGGTTCCCTATAAGCCTCGCTTTCACTATGCAGCTCTGTCTGCCACCGGGTACGATCTCCCGGGAAAAATTAAGGCTCCATTTACGGCACAAAGAAAGTGCAACTTTTCAACCATTGCACAACCATTTCAACCAAACCAGGAGGGATAGCACTTTTGTTTACCCGGTAGCTATCGGTAGCTATCCCCATTAGCTATCCCCAGTAGTGGAAATGGCAGATGTGGAAATGGCAGATGAAGTAAAGCCAATCTGATGACACTACTTAGGCTATATCTGCTTGTACGCTACGTTTTTGCGAGTATACTACCTGAATAAACCTCGTCATGACTCGCCAGGCGATCCAGTCAGGCTACCAACCCAGTTCGCTTTTCTCAACACATACTAAAGAAATTGTATCTGCTTTCATGTCTCCATTGTAGACTAAATACTTTGAATAAACTCACGGTTTTCCTCCTAATGTTTTCTACGACTCCCCCCTCCACCCCGACGCCAACCCCTGCTGCCAATACTTGTTTGTGAGAAGTAATACTCAAACTATGGTAGCTTTTGCCTGTTCCAAAATAAAATGATGCCAATTTCACTTTACTCCTCAGTGAACATGCTTTGTTTCTTTCGCTGAGATTTCCAAACAAATGCACATCTTGTGTTGTTTGTGGTTGCTAGGCTCTGAGGAAACGGAAAGTGATCCGGTTTGTCTTTGCGACAGTGGCGCAGAAATAATACCACTTGGAAACGTTAGGTGTGAAAAGTTGTCTACAGCCCCTTTAATAATCAAGACATAGCATGTGATTGAAAAAAATGTCTATGATGTTAAACTGTTTTGCACTTTTATACAATTGAGGATATAACTTAATACAGTCAATGTGTGAAGAGCTTGTGGAGAGTTACTCAATAACTGTTTGGAATGTTAAAAAATGTAAAAGTCAATATGTAGAAAAAGTTGTACTTTTTTTCTTCAAAACAATAAAATGTATTGTCAGTCTGTAACTAAAATATTAAAAGTCGAACTAAAACCCTGACCTTTTCTCAATTACACCAGATCCTGACAAAGTGTAGTAGGTGTCAAAGGTCATGAGTCACACCTAATGCATCCCCACCAGCGCCCCCCCTTCCACACCCCATAATGTCCTGTCCAGGAGGCCCCTCCCCTCCCCCAGTGGAACGATGGTGTCCATATGACAATGTGCAGAGCAGGAGAGGGGCCTGGGCCTGAGTGTTTAATGATGTCTGTGAGGCCAGGCGGGGTGGTTGGGGGGGCAAATAAAGTGACCTCAAGGGTCACTTTATCTCAAGTTTATTTGTGGAAGAGGGTGGGGGGTGGGACTCTCCCAAGGCCCTCTAAGCAGTCCTGTAGCATTAAATGAAGGTAGCATCTTACCCTAGCTTAAGGTGACCAGATTTCTCAAATGAAAAATGGGGACAGTTGTAGTTTGGAGGACTATATATTGCAAAATATCTGATGTTATTATTTCTGAAATAAAAAAGGGGACATATTCACATTTTGCCTATTCATTGCACAGTAAAATATCGGGCAGTATATGCCCAATAGTTTGGTAAACCAGCCAAAATCAATCCAAAGTAGCTACTCAAACAGGGAATCAATCTATATTGTATTGATAGCCTATTGTTTCTTATCGGTCGTGCCTGCTTAAGGTATAAAGTCAATAGGTAGACCCCTCGTGTAGCGAGGTCGTATCGCAGCCTAGCAGGTAGACACGAGACTAATTACCAACTGTCTCAAAATTAATATTCATCAGCAAGCCCTGCATTCTGCATTTCAAAATGTATTAATATATTTTTAGAATTCTATTCTTTTAAAACATGGACAGGTCGGGCCGGGGACAGGCTTGGGGACTGTCCCTAGCTAAACCTAGCAATTATGGTGCACTTAGAAACTTGTTCTATTGACATCCTTGCTGTACCTACAGTATATGTTGTTGTTTTACTTCCTATTGACAAATGTACTCATTGTAAGTCGCTTTGGACCAGTATCTGCTAAATGAAGCATAGCGTTATAGCACATGCAGGACACAGGAGTCGTACGCCCTCAGCCGTAATCAGCTGACAGCCTGTTGAGTGAATCAGCATCACTCTTAGTCACCCACCAATCACAGTCCATTTGACATCAAGTCATCATAACTGTATTTCCATTTGTTGCAATAAATGGTTAAATCTATGATAAGAGTGTTCCTGACTGAAATGCCCTAGAGGTAAAATGCTGCTTCATGTCACCTTCATATATTTGTGTTGTCTGTTGGTGGCATTTGCAAAGACAAATCCTTATCCTGTGTTATAACATTGCCCAGTGGCCATATTCTCCATGCTGGACTACTGGGCCCCGTCCTGCTGCTCAGAGGAGTAATGACATCCTGTTAGCCGTCTCAGCTCCCTGCTACGAGCCCGGTCTTGGTATGTGGGCCCCTGGCTATAGCTTTCATGTCTAACCAAAACATAAGACAGCACATCTCCCACACTCGTGTGTAAGTGTGTTTGTGTGCAGGTGTGTGTGTGTGTGTGTGTGTGTGTGTGTGTGTTTGTCTGTGTAATATATAGTTATATGTTTTACATGCTTGTGTTTTCCATAACATAGCAGGATTGTAATAAAAATATACGAGTGTTGAGCAAAAAAATAAGAAAAAATACCAGTACCAGCTGGGACGATCTGGGGACAAACATCTGCTTTAGAGTGAAGGTTTAGAGATGAGCCGTCCAAGCCCAACCTTTCAACACATGCACTCACACGTTCACGCAGGCGCGCGCGCGCACACACACACACACACACACACACACACACACACACACACACACACACACACATAAAGCATTTGCATAATCTCTCTCACACACATATACACACACACAAACACACACACACTATTCACTCAACAGCTGGCCAAAATTAGTTGGTGGTGTTTGGGTTTAAATATGAAAAACGGTAGAGATCTGGAGGCTATATAATCTGTTGGATCAATTCTTGGAAAAATGGCATTGAATTCATTCTAGGAATTGATTCAATCAATTTATCTAATGGTCTTTAAAGTAGTGGTTGATGTCATGTGTTTCTTGTACCTAAAGTAAAACTAACAACTTGAATTTGTTGTCCAACAGAGCTCAAACAACAAGTATATCAAATAACAATATATATATATATATATATATATATATATATATATATATATATATATATATATATATATATATATATATATATATATATATATATATGGCTCAATATGTGTGTGTGTGTGTGTGTGTGTTAATTGTATTTAGAGGTGTTATAGATGCAAAACAGTATTGGCCTCTTTAACTGAGCTCTGGTTTGTTATTAAGCGTGACTTTTAAGTGCAATCAACCCAGTGTCAGTTCTCTTTTGCAAATGACATTTCAACGTCCACTTAACAGTATGTCCTGCAGGCCTCTTCATGCTTTTACATCATGTATTTCCAACATGGGTTTTTTCCCCCAATGTATTCACCTCACCAGAGAGACAGGCGCATAACCCACCCTGGCTGCTGTGAATGGGAGGATGTTAACCTGGAGGACAGTGGTGTCGTCAGGGAGGTGAGCTGATGTCCTCCTCTCCTCTCCTCCTCTCCTCTCCTCTCCTCCTCCTCATCAGCTGTCTGCGTTCACGCATTTCCTCCGCTGACTTTGGACACGTTGGACCGACATTAGCGGTAAGAGAGACACGGAGCCGCTCTGGTCGTGCGCGTCAGGAGGGTTTATATTGTTGTTGTTGTTGTTGTTGTCGGTTCGTTGCACCTTGTTTTGCTCATTTTATTTAAAAGACAACCTTTCATACGTCATGTGTTGTAGGCCTGCGTCCTACCTTTCTTAGGTGGTTTAGATGAACGTGTGCTATAGCAATAAGTGTTGTGAAGTCTGTGAACTTATCTTGTGAAAATGGCGATATGAAAAGCAGGTAGTCCTACAGTGAAAGGAAACAAACCTGAAACAGGATCTCAAATCAGATAGAAGAGGTGAACCTGTAATACGAAACATAATGGGGAAAGTTAAAACTATTAAGCATTTTCTTACCGTTGACGAAAGTGAATTTGTTTGAAGTGATATACTTCAAAAACCCAATCTGAAAAATAAATAGGCCTATTAAGATGTTTAAGACGCACCTAAACTCAGTGCAATATGCAGTAAAGTAACGCTGCCATCTATTGGTACTTTGTTGGTACTACACGATGAACGTGTAGTACCAACTCATTCACCAAGTGAGCGTATTGTGTCACGTTGTTTTACAAAAGTACAAGTGTTTTCTTATTGTGACATAAAAACTAATTTCTTGCAACAGAGCCAAAGATTGTACAGCAGCACCCAAGGAACCACTTTTGAGAAGGACCCCAACCCCCCCCAGCCTCCACAATGCAGTACACTGGTTTCCAGCTGATCGTGGGACACCTGCTTCTCTCTTGCTTGGGTGAATCTGGTCCCAGTGATCCCAACTACTTCTTCTACCAAGACTTCCTCAATGGAAATGGCAATGGTGAAAGTATGCACTGCTGTTACTTACCAAATGCTTGTATGCAAGCATAAATAACCAAATGACAACTAGACCAGATGCATATTTGTTGTCCACTCCTAATTCAACTTCAAATAATACAGGTTTTTGTTTGTGCAATGTGTTCATAACCCAATGCCTCCTAACTCCTCACAGTCCATTTCAGTGGTATGAAGCTGTATGTGGACACCGTTCAGCAGGCTGTGCTTCCTGTGCGAGGAGGAAATGCCACCCTGCCGTGCCGGTACTGGTATGACCCTGAACTCAGCACCCCACGGAGGGTCCGGGTCAAGTGGTCATGGCTGCCTGCCACTGGAGGCCAAGAGGAGGAGGACGTGCTGGTGGCCATCGGACCACGCAGCCGGAGCTTCGGTGACTTCAGGTTATTGGGTGTTTTTAATTATCGTCAACATGTATTATTTTCTCTATTGGGGGGGTTTGTATCGCTTGTGTTGTCTGTATGTATGTGGGGATTTTAACTTTCTCAATCCCACCAAAAGCAAGCAAAAAATTGCCACCTTACTAGAAATAGCATGCAGAGAAGAATGTACAGTTATTCATGGCCCTGGTGGTGGACAGTTTGCTCACTCAAACTGAAGGTAATTTATAATTTAAAAAAAACTCTGAGCCAACAGCATTGACACCACACATTAGTCTACCTTTGTGTCTGACCTGTTTTCCCATCTGTCTGTCTGTCCACCAGGGGCCGGGTGCACCTCAGACAGGACTTCCCGGGAGATGCTACCCTGGTGATGAGCGGTCTCCAGCTGAATGAGTCGGGCCGCTATCGCTGTGAGGTGGTGGACGGGCTGGAGGACAGGAGTGCTGTGGTAGATGTGGAGTTGCGAGGTGGGTCCATCCCTGTACTATCACACTACTGATCTGGGACTACTAGTACATGCATCCTCAGCAGTGGCCATTTAAGCATGACATTTCTCATGGCGCAGTTTGTGTTATGCGTGTGTCATACAACCTGTATGACACGCGCATAACACAAAATGCGCCATATGTGCAACCCCTGTCCCTGTCCGCTTGACTTTATCCCCAGCTTGAATAACTATATCTGGTCTGTGTGGCCCTAAACGTTTAACTTATCATTTCTCCTTCAAAAGCAGCGTAATAAATCTCAAGGTTAACTCATCATTTCAATACTTGTACGGCTTGTCATGTTCTATCAAGTTTAGTGCTTTGTGACTTTTCCAATGTCGTCTTGTCATGGGTTTGTGACATATAGGGCACAAACTCTCAATAATACATTTGACAGCTGTTTATGACAATGTTTATTATACTTTATTTGAACATTAAATCGCTGTTTTATATTAGATAAGAGGTATTTGTGTCACACAACAGTTTATGGGTCTTAGGAGTTTCTTGCACAACAGCGCCACCTCTGCAACCAGCAGTCCACAATGATCCAAAATCATTCAGCATCGTCAGTAACCTAATGAGTCTGTTTACTCCCGAATATTCTCAGTGTGGACCCATGTGATTATCATTACTATTCATGCTGTTTTATCATATACATTTTACTTGTAGTGATTATAGTGTTAACATCGTGTGGCTGTAGTTATTGGCACTTCAGTGATGCTTACGGAACTCTGTGCAAGCGCCTCAGTCCTGGCCGCATCACTGTCGTGCCAATAATGACGGTAAAGCACCCCCTCGAGTGCAATATTGCGATTATACAACGGTCAACAACAAAATAAAAGATGTAATCAACACAATCAAATCAACTCAACAGTGACTAGAAAGCTTCTCTGTTGCTAGGTCGTTACTAAGGGTTGGCTTATTTGCTGGAGCAGTAAACAAGGTTTCATTACGTAGGAGTCTTCGAGTGTGTCTGATTGTTTTCCAGGTATTAGTCAGACTTTGTATTTCCAGGGAAACAGAGATAACACTAGTGTTTTTCTTCTGAGAGCGAATTGCACAACAACATTTTGATTATATATTTTATTTTGTTGGTAACTGTTGTATAATCGCAATATTACACTCGAGGGTATGCTTTACTGTCATCATTTCATCATTACTTAAGTGACGCTTACAGAACTCGGCCCTTGGCCCTAACCACATCACCGTCGTGCCAATAATGACGGTAAATCACACCCTCTCGTGTAGTATTGCTTAAATATGTGTCCCATCTCCCCTTATTAACCACGTGTTCTCTCCATCCAGGTGTGGTATTTCCCTATCAGCCGCCTCACGGGCGCTACCGCCTCAACTACCAGGGGGCGCGCCAGGTCTGTGAGGAGCAAGACTCCACCTTGGCCACCTTCGACCAGCTTCTCCAGTCCTGGAAGGAAGGCCTTAACTGGTGCAACGCGGGCTGGCTAGCAGACGGGACGGTCCAGTATCCGATTACCCAGCCCAGGGTGCCCTGCGGTGGGCACGGCCTGGCCCCGGGTGTCCGCAACTACGGCAGACGACACCACCACAAACACCGCTATGACGTCTTCTGCTTCTCCTCCTCCGTCCGTGGTGAGATGGCTCTCTTAGAGCTCCATTCAGTCTCAGGGACTTTTTGCTGTGAATGGCATGCAAAGTCCTGGTGATGACAAATCATTTGTTCATGGCGGCAAAGTATTTGGTTTAATAGAGCATGATCATGGTAAGACACACTGGCAGCATGTACCAAGTATGTTCAGAGAAACAATAGCCCTTTTACACCGCCTGTTCAAAGCAGGAATTTGGTGCCGTTATTCTGGCACACCTTCTGTATAGCGATTCAAACAGCAAGCCAGCAACTCAACGTTAGCAATGTCCAAACCCCCGAAATTACAAAAGATGGAGGACATAAGACATTTTTTCCCAAAAAATGTGTCCCCCCCCCCCCCCCCCCCACCCCACATTTGAAATCAAAATTCGGGCCCTGCGCCCGAAAACTCGTCTATGCAAAGAAGCTATGAGCTTAATTCTGAAACCACAAAAATACATCCATACCATAATTCATAGTGTGGCTCCCATGCCCTCTGTATTAAAACCCATTCTTCATATTGATTCATATTCGATAGGGAATGTAGATGGAACTATTACCTATTTCTCACTCTTCACTCAAGCACACATGCTTTGCACAATACCTGTTTAACACACCACTATGCCTGCTCTTGGATTTGGATGTTTGTCATCCACTTACCAACACATTCAGCGACTTACAACTGCAGTCTAGAACCAATGTGAGTGCGAGGGGAGACAATGTAACTTTCTATTGTTGTTAACCCATCACAATGGCATAAGACAAGTCTTTTTGCAGACAGACATCCAGTCATTTGGCACAGTATACATTTAAAGTGAATCCCCCATTGTACAACTACATTGTAGGTTAAACAGTTGTGTGATGGGGTTAGAGACTTGCTGGACGTTAACCGGTTGGCACTGTGGTGCAGTGGGTTAGCACTTTACTATCTCTGTCCCTGTCTCTGAGGACTCATGTTGTCTTCATAGGAACAACACACTACAGTTGTTTTTGTACATCAGTGCTAAAGTTTTTTTTCCACCTCCAGAGACAAACTGGCAGACAAATTAGATACTGATGTGAACAACGATGTGAACCCTGAGCAGGAATAATCAGGTCACGAAAATGAATGAAGGGCTAGGCAACAAAGGGTCTACTGTGTATCTAATCTAATCTTAAATCTTGTTGTTCCTCAGGTGAAGTCTACTACCTCCCGCATCCGGACAAGCTGAACCTGACAGACGCTCAGCAGGCGTGTCGAGATGACGGCGCCCAGATAGCCAAGGTGGGTCAACTCTACGCTGCCTGGAAGTTCACCGGCCTGGACCACTGCGACGCCGGCTGGCTGTCAGACGGCAGCCTCCGCTATCCCATAATAACGCCCCGGAAAAACTGTGGTTCCTCTGATCCCGGGGTGCGAAGCTTCGGTTTTCCACCTCCCCAATACAAGCATGGCGTGTACTGCTTCAAATCTGCAGATTAACTACAAGGTATAGAAAACCACTTGTTTATTGTGGCAGATATGTCACAGCAGATTATCAGTGCAGTGATAAGAGGCACTGTCTCCAACCTTTGATACAAGCTGCTATCAGAACATTAGGTATCTATGAAGATACCTCATAGAGTCAAGCATAGAAAACAATCACATTACAAACTCACAGACTACATTATTGTACACAAAATCGCCAGCCGAGTGCTTTTTTAATTTCAGTGCAAGTTTGACAATAGGATGTAACCGTTGTTTATACCTCATTTTTTTGCATCTCTTGTAATCTGTGTCACTTTTTTTCTCTCCATAATAGAAGCCCACTTTGAAAATGTGAAAGACCTTACCTTTACCTTACCTTTTTCACCTTTGTGAAATGACAGACGGGTATCTCAAAAAAACAAGTCAATTGTCTGGCATTTACTCCAATGTACTCCACTTCATAATATTGTAGTCGTTAATCGATTTGTCACCGAAAAACAAAATTACAATTTTTATATTATGAGAAAAGGGCACAACCCAATACATTGCATTTCAGATGCTTTTCAGCCAGAAGATGGCAGTACAAGTTTCTCAATGACAGCAGTCGTTAATTCCCTGCTTAGTGACCTGACCTGTCTGTCTGGATCAGAGACTTTATAAAATAGGTCTGGATGGATGGATAGCCATTACAGTCATCTTACTATAATGCATTTCTTGTACTAAAGCCATGATAGATGTTATGCCATAACATTTATTTTTTTTAAACAGAATATGCTGTATTGAGGGCAAATGTTGGTCAGTAATTTGCAGCAATCCAACACGTATTGCACATGTCACATGGGACGTTCTACTGAAGCACATGCAAAATGTTGCACTGCTGGGTTGACTGCTCTTACACGGTAATAAAGAACAACTAAATGTAATAAGAAAGGACTTTGACAACAAATGTTACCAACCAAATACTTTTCACTCTTTTTATTTTTACTTGCTTTGAAAGGCACTGGATAAAACCATCTGTTAACTGTTAATTAAGTGTCTGGAATTCTGTAGCAGTGTGTGTGTGTGTGTGTGTGTGTGTGTGTGTGTGTGTGTGTGTGTGTGTGTGTGTGTGTGTGTGTGTGTGTGTGTGTGTGTGTGTGTGTGTGTGTGTGTGTGTGTGTTGTCACAATCGTGGAAGGAGCCGTTCACTTGGCTCTGGCTCTACAAACTAGTAATTACGCCAATAACGGCGCGGAGAAATATAAACAGTGGCTGAAAAGAGTGGCTGCAGCAGTATCACATTTACTCCTCCTTTTCCCTGTAAAACAGATACTATATACTACAATAGATACTATCCAGCAATTACTAAATCAGTGTGAAGAATGATGACCTAACTATGAAGCAAACAAGTAGGCCTACACTTGACTTCTATGCAATCCATATGGGACCCAGCCTACTGACAAACCACATGGACATTCACATACTGCTATACACATCCATTCACCTGCTTGTTGTAACAATGGCTGCAAATGGCTTCCAGTTTATCATTGGATTTGGCCTTTTGGTTTGGATGGTTTGTTGGATAAACAGAATTTAGTTTCCATAAAACAAGTCAATGGTTTTGAGTAGACTACGTAGACTAACAGTGATAGTGCTAATTGTTTAATAGAGCAGAAAAGAGAGACAAACCCACATCATTGTTAGCTCCATTGAAAGTGAATTATGTGGCCTATATGGCCAAAGTGATTAGTGAAGGACTTGTAGCCTAGTGTGAAAGATACCATGAACTTCATGAAATATGTTACGTCACAGTTTTCATGATGTGGGAAATGTGGGACAATGCAGAACAATTGACATTAAAGTTATTTCCAGGGGCACTCTTGTGTCTTGTCTTGTGAGCCAAATTCACCTCACAAGGTCTGGAAAAATGTAGCCAGTGCGTAATTTGCAAAGAAGAAGAAGAAGAAGAAGAAGGGTATTAATAATATCTTAATTATTATTATTATTTGACTATTCTTATTTCAGATTAACATTTCAACCCCCAGCAGGTCCTATCTCTAAATTATTTAAAAATGATTTCACTTAAAAAAAATGAAAGTAAATAATAATATACAAATAATAATTAATAAATAATATATATATATATATATATATATATATATATATATATATATATATATATATATATACATATTCGGCTCTCTCTCTCTCTCTCTCTCTCTCTATATATATATATATATATGTGTGTGTGTGTGTGTGTGTGTGTGTGTGTGTGTGTGTGTGTGTGACCTCCTCCTGCTTTATTAAACATATTTGGTAGTTGAATAATACTCTCCTCAGGTGCTCCTCTGTGATTGTGTCTTCATGCATGACAAGCTATAGGCCTATGAAATCCCTGTGCTTGTGGAAACACATCGTGCAGTGATGAAGAGAAAACGTTTTCCACAGTCATGGATGAATGACAATGTAGCGTGCAGGATATGCTTAATGAAGCCTTTATGAAACATTTGAATACAACTGTACTCAGAAAATCACATGGCAGTCAAATGGAAATTCATTCAACAATGGTGGGAATGGAATGACTTGGAAGAAAAAATATTTTTACAAAATAAAATAAAATAGGTGACTTGGTAAGATAAACACTTTCTCCTGAATGACAAAAACTATGCTAGAATAAATCCAGCCACAAATAGATGTATCCTCCTCCCCATAGCTGAGGTTATTGAGGGAGGAGTGGTGATGTTTTGGAATAACCTCGGTAAAACGGTATGGCATTGGTTTGGAAAGTTTAGAGCAAAACAGGGTGGTTGTCTTATCACATATTGACACCTCTCAGATGTAAAGTGTGTTGTTTATCTTGGGGAGAAAGCAAGGCTTTATCTTATAGGAGTCATACGTAAAACATTGATAATGCTGATAAACAGGCTACAAGTATGAAAAGGAATGAACTATGAACTAGGGGGGGAATATATAACAATGTAAAATGATCTCAATGCCCATATATATATATATATATAGAATAGGCTATACAATAATCGATCCAACAGACTCAAGGTGTATGTTTATCCATAAAGTAGTATAGCAAGAAGCAATGAGATTGTTTGGAAAAGACGACAACACAAACATCTGCTTCAAAGAAAACAATTTCACCAATTACGTGTGTTTTTTTTTTCAGTTGGCCAACGTGAACAAGATGTGTTGGTTTTCAACCAACACATCTTATTATACATTCATGCATGGGGGGGGGACCAGGCACCAGGCTCGGGGGGGGCAGTAAAATACGGCTCTGTGATTGGCTGCGCTGCTCGGCTTCCGCAGTGCAGGAGTGTTTAAATAGCCAATGGCGGCGCGCCGTGCAGCATGCCAGACGAAGGCGGCGCCACGAGGTCCTCTCTCGGTGGAAGACGGCAGCGGAGCGACATCGTCCAGCTTTCACCCAACTCGACAATGGAGGAATTAAGTAGTTGACGTTTCCTGTAACCTTCTCTTTTTAAGCTTTCTTCCGTCTTGATCACCCAGTTCATCGGCCCGGGTTTCGTCGACGTTTTTTTTTTCTTCTCGCGACTTTCAAACCTTCAAACGATCCTAAGATGAAGATCATAATCGGCATTGGCGGGTAAGTGGGGATGAATGGGATAACATAGGAGGCCGTAGTCTAGCACATGGCCATCGCGTGGCCAAATCTATCGTCTTGCTCGATATTGATGCAAAAAAAATGTTGCATCAATGTCTTCTGACTACGTGGACATCCAACCTTTTTTGGGAGTCTGACAGGAACTAAGTGGTCATGTGGTTATGGTATATTTGACGAGCTGCAGTGCATATGGGCGGGCGTGCGGCCCGCCGTCCATTTTCTCACAATGTATGTTCATTGCGTTACGCAGTGTAATAACATATTTACCATTGATTTTTTTTTTTAAAGGGTAACCAACGGAGGGAAAACCACCCTCACCAACAAATTAATCAAGAACCTCCCTAACTGCTGCGTTGTACATCAGGATGACTTCTTCAAGGTGAGTTCTGCCATCTTTTAGTTTTCTAGATGTATAAATGCTATTCAGACAACACAAGTCAGTGTAAATACTTGATGATTCAGTGATTCTGAACGGTCTAACGCTGACCTATGTAGCCTTAATGTTAGTGCGTACACATAAAACCATTGGGCTGTGTAAAACCCCTGTAGTAAAGCCCCCCTGGTGGCAGACTGTAGTACTAGTGGCATGTACCTGGGTACATCTCATCCATGTATGTTTCAGCCCCAAGATCAGATTGAAGTTGGTGAAGATGGCTTTAAGCAGTACGATGGTAAGCCCGGGTCTTTATGGAAGGGTTTTGTGTGTTGGCCAATCCCTGCATGTTTCATAAGACATCAGACCCGTTCACCACCGTCGCTCACACCTTGTGTTTGTATATGCTCTTTGTTTCCCTGCATCTCCCTTCCACTTTCTTTGCTGCAATGGTTCGCCAACCGTAGTCATTACTGCTTTGGACATGGACGCCATGATGAGTACCATCTACGCGTGGCTGGAGAACCCAGTGAAGTTTGAGAAGTCGCACGGCGTCAACAACAGCCTGGACACCGAGATACTGCCAGAGTCTGACCGCAAGGAGGAGGAAACTCACATCCTCATTGTGGAGGGATTTCTGCTTTACACCTATGGGTGAGACTACCATATTATCTAAGGTGTGCAAAAATGTGTGAGGCATCAGTGTTGGCTTGGGGAATTGGTGTCTGACCAGCACTTTCTGTGTTCCCTTGCAGACCTTTGATCGACGTACTGAACAAACGCTATTTTATTTCCATTCCATACGAAGAATGCAAAAAGAGGAGGTGGTAAGTGTGTGTGTGTGTGTGTGTGTGTGTGTGTGTGTGTGTGTGTGTGTGTGTGTGTGTGTGTGTGTGTGTGTGTGTGTGTGTGTGTGTGTGTGTGTGTGTGTGTGTGTGTGTGTGTGTGTGTGTGTGTGTAATGGAAGTGTCTTGTTTGGTCAGCTCAAGGAACTACACGGTGCCAGACCCACCCGGCCTTTTCGACGGCCATGTCTGGCCCATGTATGTCAAACATAAGGACATCATGGAGGAGACAGAAGTTGATGTTGGTAAGTTGTGTGGCCATCCCTGTACATGGTGTACCACCTTCCTATTGAATTATCAAATGCCAATTTTTTAATATATCAATTTACCATGGGAAATGTGTTCTCTAGACTCAAGATGTTTCTTATTTTTATTCTCTTTACAGTGAAACTAGATGGGAGAAGATCCAAGGAACAACTGTACAACTTTGTCTATGGTGACATTCTGAACAACATCCAGAAGCAACAAGCAACAAAGGTGCAGACGTGTTTATTTTGGAGGTATTGTCTTCTATTGCCTTGAGTTTATATTTGACACTTACAGATTATTTTTGTCCTTTTTGCAGGTCATGTGATCGGCTAAGAAGGGCATCCGGTCAGCCTGCGGCACGACCAACTGCTTTGCCTGAGCATTTTCTACCTGATGGCTCATTTAGCTGACTGTTAGGACTTTTTTTAAACATAACTTATTTACCTGATGGCATGAAATGCTGGCATGATTTTTTTTTTTACCTAACAACCATATTTATAACTTTAACATCGGCTACATTTGGACGTTTAAACAAACGTTCTAAGGATGCTTGCACTTCAATAAATGACCCATCTGTAAAAATGCTTCCTTTGGCCTGACTTTGCTCACCACATTGGTTCTTCTCCAGTACCAGGTTGCCTTAAACAACTATAGTCTCCACATGAATCATGAATCTGCCTTATTCCCTGCCAATCAATGAGATTATTTTGTGTATATAAGCCTAACCCATTTACCACTGACTGGCCTTAGTAGTTCAGTCAGTGCAATGAGACCGTATCAGTCTCTATAATCTGTGACCAAGAGCCATTGCTTTTATTGATATGCAGTAAGGTCACAAGACCAGTGTAGTAAACTCAGCCTGTCATCTGCTTTAACACTTGAATCAAGTGCCGTTGCATAATAAATACTATGAAAATATGAACTTGTAGATTTACTTGCCTAGCCGTCTAAAACAAATGGGTTGGGAAAGTCAGTGTGAATATCTTAACGTTTAGGTGTGACTCGACCACACTGCTCCCTTACAGTCTGTTATGTAACATAAGGCCACACTTCTCTGGAAGTAGGTTACAGCTAACTATGGAAAAAAACTGACTGCTTCTTGCTTTCAGGTTCCTACTTTTGTTTGTTCAAGGGGTAGTTATAAGAACCTTGCAGTAAAATCCACCTGCAATAAGATCATTGTAATTAAATGGTCTATTCAAGTTATTACAAAGATACTCTGGAAAAAACATACTTTGTCTAGGCTCCATAACTTTAAATGGAAAGCATCTAGAAATATAAGTACATATCTATTTATAACATGTTACTTAATGCTTTGTATATTTCCCTATGAGCAATGTTAACCATTACTGGCAAGAAAAAGTGGTGATGTTGAGGAACAAAATCCTGGAAAACATGCATGTCTTAAATTCACTTGGAACAATGCAGCTGTTGTGGAGCTTCATGGTTGTGTCTAGGATAACTCACAAGTCAGTGCAGCTCTTGCAAAGCTTCATGGTTATATCCAGGATAACTCGCAATCCAGTGACTCAAGGAATAACACACACATTACTACCATGGCTAGTGTCTAGGATACAGGATACGACCGGCACTTTAAGCTTTTAAATGGATTAAATAGAGATGTGGTTTTAATTCAACAGTACAATGTTGAATCCCAATATAGTATGGGTTTGTTTCCCAAATGTAATGGCATACAAATACAGGTTCACACCCTGAATGCCTTATACCAGCTAATCTTTCTGAGACAGAGTACCCTATACACCCATTGTAACTCATTGCCCAATAATAATCTGAGGCCTAATGGCTGTCAGATTCATATGTAGCTAGTAGAACATTAGTGTGTGTGTATGTGTTTGTGTGGGTGGGTGCGCGTGTGTGTGCATGTGTGGCCTTGTGTGTGCATGTGTGCATGCCTGTGTGTGCAGTCAATGTGTACATGCATGTGTGTGTGGTAGAGAGTGTTACATCTAGTTGCAATCCTGCCCATGGGAGTTTCCTACAGCCTATTTTAATCTCTAGCATCTGCCGAAATGTTCTGTCCACTAGTAATAAGTACCCATTTTTTATTTATTGATACTGTTTCGCAGTATTTTGAGTCTCTTGCAATAAAAATAAATTACATAGTAATGGTTGGGGGTTTGTGTACCCTCTACCATGATGATAGTCATGTGGATTTCATACCATTGAGCAACCTCCTGCAGGTAAACAAGTTCCCAAAAACCTTTTGTGCTCGTGAACATGGGACCATTTAGTTCTCCATGTGATGACCTCTAACTCAACTTGCCAACCAAAGTGTTCTTTGCCATCATCATGTCTTCAATCGATTTACAAGAGGGGGAAAAGTAATTTAAGGAAGAGTGTTAACTACGTAGTACTCTATATCGTGCCAGCCATATCCAGTCCATTTACACATGGAGGTGTGAGATAAGAGGTTATGTAACTGTAGTGTACTTTCTCATCAGGCCTCCTTCAAAATGTGCACACACATTTAAAGTCAACCTTGTAGAAAGCTGGTGGTGCTGTTTACTGTTTTTTTGCAGTTATCTAAACCACGCTCACCACCAGACCAAGAATTATAAGGAGAGGAAATACTGGATCCTGCTGGATCTTGTGTGCGCGTGTTGTGTGTATTTGTATGTGTGGGTGTCTGTGTCTGTCTGTGTAAGTGTAAGTGCATGTCTGTGTCTTTAAGTATACGTGCTCTCTCTCTCTCTCTCTCTCTCTCTCTCTCTCTCTCTCTCTCTCTCTCTCTCTGCTCTGCTCTGCTCTGCTCTGCTCACCTCTCCGCGGTGGATGCAGGGCAGGAAGAACAGCAGCCAGTCTTCTGTGGTCAGACACCAATGAAGTGTGTCAACAACACAGTAAATCCTTTCCCCAGACCTCTGCACCGTTCAAGTTTAGATTCTCCCCACCTCCCCTCAACCGGCTCACTCAGTGTGTGAGCGCTGGGACACCTGTTGTATTGTATTTTATATAAACCTCTGCTCACTAGCCCATGGCAATATTGATGGCTGTGGGTCTGTATATCTAATCACATGTGCATACAACACCTATTCTCACAGTTTTACTACGATTGCTCTCTCATCTCGTTACAGTCCACACTCCTGTATACAGGGCTGAAAAAAACAGGGGAAACTTGTTTAGAAATCCCCCCCCCCCCCCCCCCCCCCACCCCCAACCACAATTATGTTGCTCTTCAAAGCCCATTTGCGTGGCTAGGACGCACTCACTTCTATATTTGCGGATTTACTGCAGGTTGGGAAGAAGCAATTAAAACCCAACTTTCATCCCGTAAAATGCTGTGTTCCTAATGTGTTGCTTTTTTGTAAGAACTTGTTTTTGAAAACGAAAAGCCACCACGGCTGTACATTTGGTGTCAAACTATGTCGGGGCTTGCCTTGGCTTTTTGGGACTGTAGTCTACCTATTGTGGTTTACCAAGACTGTGTTTATGCTCAAGCATGAGCTTGACCTTGGGAGAAAGTTCACCGCTAGTGGTGACAGCAAGTCTTTGTTGAACCCCTATATACAGTATGTATAGTGTCTCAGAAAGCATATTTGTTCCCTCACAGTGGACACTCATCCCAGAGGAATGTGAAAACAAAACATTTTTTGTTTCATCCATATATAATGATAAAGAAATATTGTAACATTGAAAGTCTTGGTTTATTGTTTATGTATATATAATAAATGATTTGTTTAAATATTTTATGTTTGACTGGCCAGCATGATGTTGTTCTCCATGGCAATGCAAAGACAACTCGGATGAGGGATACATAACATCGCAGCTGTTGCTGTGACTCTAAATATTATGTTTACAAACCCACTCGGTACCATCCGTTGAGTCAGGAAGGCCTAATTGTTGTGTTTTCCTTGCCTATCCCTAGTTGCGTATGAAGAATGATATAAGAGGCTAACCAAAAGGGAAAGTTTGCTCATATAAACCAACTTTGGTCCATACACCACCCACACAGAGCTGTGTTTTCCAGGGCTGCTGGTCCATATGGTCCATGGAATAGTACCAGGCCAGTCGGACGAATGGCAAAATACCAAACAAAACAACCCTAAGGAATTATAACCATCGTACAACAATTAGCAACATGGGCCAGTGGACCATATCCTGTTATGGTGAACCTATAGGAGGGGCTGGGCCCTGCTAGTCTGGCGTAGGCCTCAACCTCCTACTCAGCAGCCAAATGAATCACTGTTTACCAAGTCAGTGAGACTGCCCACTACGACACCATATGCCTTAGTGGCTGCTAGCGACTCACTTGCGGTTTTGGCGACGAGGGCTTTGTTTTGTTCCTGTCGACGGCCAAGTTTCTAAAAGCAGATGCGAGTCCAGACCAAAGCCAGGCCGCTGAGAGGAGCAGGGCCCAACCTTAGAGAAACCACTGCCTCGCTGAGGTTGTCTAGCCCTCCACCCCATCCACCCCCTCAGCCTCTGGAAGTCAAAGGGCCCTATTCACTCAAAACACGCTAACCTACTTCTGTCTAGAATAAGACAAACCTACATTATCCAGTTCTGCAACAATAGGCCGGCGTAGTTCAATTTTGGTCCATTGTGCTTCTATAAGAGAAATATAGGTGAAATGCTAGGAGAAACCCGAAACCAAAAACAATGACTGAGCACCAGGAAAGAAAAGGAGATGTTGTCTCTGTTGATAAACAACAACAACAATATTCATAAAGACTGGTAACAACATTAATCTTTAATTTGGGTCCACACCCTTCCTGGACAACAGTGCCAGTGTTATTTCCGTTCTAAAAGAGAGTGGGCAGAGGGGCGAAAAAAGGGGAATTGTGGTTTTGCACAAGTTTCCTGCTGGTAAAAATAGAGCTTTATGTGAGTCGTAGGTGGTGAGACAGCCAAATTGGTGCCTTGAAATGCTGAGAAAATCAACCTGCGTCATCAAAACATCTGAGACTGCAGTGCTACAATGCTATTAGTTTAAATGTAATTGAATAATGTATGTCTGCATAAAAACAATATAGGGCTGTTGCCAACATCTGATTACTTTGTTAACTGTTCAAACTATGAGGTAGAATTGGGTAAATAGATGGCCCAGATCAATTCCCCACTGCTTTCAATGTGCACTCAGATACACACCTTAGTGGCATATTGTGATGGAAGCGACAGTGAAGTACAAAACTACACTTAGTAGGCTATGTGCCTGTCCCCAATCTGGATCATTAACATACACTGAATACTGTTAGCATAACCATGGATAACGTTCACATCAGACACTGTGGTTCTGCTCTTTATTAGAAACAGGAAACAAAAGTGTGCGGTCAGAATACATCATATCTGACCTTTCAGCAGCCTGGCTTGACTCAGCCTCTTCCGTTCATGGGCACTACGTCACCTGGAAAGGCGGCTGACACATATTGACAATACTCTGCTGCCATCTGCTGGATGATATTGAGTCAGTAATGACAAAGCGCGTAAACTACCTTCTCTGACACAGAAAAACAACCTCTTACCTAACAAATAAATAACGCAGGTATAAACAAAACCTTAAAACAATTTATTAACAGGTACATTTGGAAGTCTTTTTTTGTACATAAATGTATAGAACACAAGTATACAGCAAATGCTTTTCTATGGTAGGCACTAACACCCTTCATTAAGAGTTGTGGCACTAAAACATGTTAAATAAATATCCCAGTAATACACTCTGGCATTACTTATTTGTTGTGATTTTAATACAATTGGTACAAACATATTGTAAGCTTAAGTGCTTAACAGTGCAACAGAACTATTTGTAAGACATGCTATACATTTACATTACAAGACAACCCAACAAATCAAGCAAATCAAGACAGACCTACCTGACACAAAATGGACAGAAAATGGACATGTTGACCTAAACACAAATGTAGTCAACACTTAACATTTTGACAAAAAATATATATAACAATGTTGATTGCAGTGATTTCTCAAGGTGATTTATCTGGAAAGGCTGCAAGTCTCTGTAATTTCACCAGGCCTTGGAGTACGTTGGAGTATGCTTGAGTATGCGTGTCATCGGACTCTGAAAGTAAGATGAACCAGCATTCTAGGATTCAGTCTGTGTCTTTGGTTTGTTGCGTTGTTGGCAACCGCACAGGTAATGCAACGATTGGTGTGCCGGTGAGGTGACACTATGTTCTTCTAGCGGGTTTGGCAATGAGCTGTCTCTCCCTCTCAAGCTCCTTCTCGCGTTGCTGCTCTTTTTCCAGGGCTTCCTTCTGCTTCTGTTGCTGCAGCTTCAACGCCCGTTTCTGTGAAAGCAACACCGATCCACGCTCAGTCAATGAATGAATGTGCCGACCATGCACTGCAAATTAACTAATGGGTGAACATCGCTTTGGGTCACATGACTTATCCAACATTTTGACTGAAACCACCACATACCTTTAGTTTTGTTGTTTTCTCATGGAGCATCATCATCTCTTTCCGTATATCCACAAGCTTGTTGCGATAAACCTTAGCCTCTGTAAACTAACCAACCCAAAAATAGATTATTTTATTTCCACTTTTCATAAAAACAAAAGCTTGTATATACACACACACACACACACACACACACACACACACACATATATATATATATATATATATATATATATATATATATATATATATATATATATATATATATATATATATATATACATACATACATACATACATACATACATACATACATACATACAACAATAACAAAGATGGCATACCAGTGAGTTGAGGTCTAGAAGGCTGTTACATTCTCTGAACTTGGTGACTTCCTGATCCAGTGTGTCTAGCAGGACCACTTGGTTTTGTCTGGTCAACACAAAATCAAACAGCATTAAGTGGACTCTCCATTGTTTGAACAGTGGAACTTGTTTAATTAATAAGGCTCCTAAAGTGTCTACAGAAATGTGCTGCAAGATGGCTGTAAATATAAAACCAAACTAAGAAGAGAACACTTGAGCTATTCAAGAACATACACTTATAGTATTACAACAATAATGTGTTAATTTAATAATTTAGTAAGCAGTAAATATCAATGAAGGCAACTGATGGTTGCAAAACAATTTAGATACATTTCGCTACGCCGGTTGCCTTCAGTATACTTGCTATTAGGACCTATGACTGACATCTACAGCAGCCACAAGCTAGTTTGATTGAAACACTCACGTCAGCTCTTGTAGAGCTAGTTTTGAGTTGTGTAAATCAGGGAGGTAGTGGGCCAGTAGTCCTTCTGTGAGTTTGTCTACAGCTTTTTTGTTGATTATCACCACCTCTTCCATGGCAAAAGGCTCGTCAGGAGGTGGTAAATCTGGAGACGTTTGCTTGAGATCTGTTAGAAACATTTGGGCAGAAAAACAATCACTAGTACCGATCGCAGCAGCCTAGTAGTCGCATGATGCTGAATGTGTGAAGTTATATGGGCTCCTTAGTTCAAAGCAGCATATACACTTGAAAGTGTATATGCTTGTAATAATAAACGATGCGGGCAGCAGATCATGTGGCTACTGCCATACCGTTACAGGGAGGCTCACTCTGGGATGGAGGGCTGTCATTTTCTCTCGCCTCTTCCTCCATGCTTGTTAAATCTGGCGGTGTGTAAAACCTGCATTGAGGAACAAATACTCAGCCAGTTTGCTTCCCTTTCATAACAGCAACAGGCATTCATGTCGTCATTTACCAAACCAACGTTAATGAAGATTAAAATAAGTATTTGCTTGCGTTGAGTTGTATTACAATGTGCATAGCGTGTTCAAAAAAACACCAATACTTTATTTACAATTAGCAATATCCCTCCCCAATATCGAGAAAATCAAGTTTATTGTCTGAAGACATTAGGATCCTGGGTTACGTACCTTGCGAAATATTGACCTCAACGGTGGCTCAACATCATGTGACTGCTCCACTCACGTGACCGCAGCCAAGCCCCGCCCCCTTAGGGCGACTTCCGGCTCGCAGCTCCGATCCGTTATGGCTCTGATGTGTACCTGACATGACAACTGTCAGGATAGTCTGTACAAACAACCAAATGTTGACGAAGCAAGGTCCCGGTAACTGTAAGTGATTCGTAATAGCCAGGTTAAATTGCAAAAATACTACCGCTGCTGTTTGTATTAGCTGATATTAAATGTCTATGTTATATTAGCTTGTTAGCGTTAGCTCGCCGGAACTTTTCAACTTCGCGTTCCCCGCATGCAGTCTCTTGTCTGAGGGTCGACGTTTGTTTACACAGGCGAACAAATGTGAATGTTTTACTTTGAGGGAAAAAATAGCATTGGCTTCATGTGAGGATATTGAATTCGACGTTACAGCAACGAGTCTTTCAAACTTATGGTGGTGTTTGAACATTGAATTCCACTGGAAGTTGTCAATGGCATTTAGGAATTGTAAATGTAGGCTGTTTAATACTGTTTTGCTGTCTTTTCGTCCTAAACACCAGCTTGTCTTGTTTCTTCAAGGTGTTAACCATTGAAGGGAGTGCAAAAGTACACACGCCCCGCAAAGCTATGTGAATGGTTACCCACCCTCATGACCTGAAGGCCCCAGGGACGCCCAGGAAGACTCATTGACTTCCCCTCCTTGCAGATCAAGATGTCAGGTGCCACCTTCATGGACAAGGTGCGCTCCGCCTTCAGGAAGGAGCCCAGCGACTGGAACCTGAGTGACACCGCGCCGTTTGACTTCGCAGACGACCTGGATGAGGATGAGATGCCCAAATTCAACCAACTGAAGGTTGTTGTGGCGGGAGACGTGTCGGATTACTCCACGGGGGCCGTGTCAAACGGCGTGTCGGTAAACACCATGGTGGTGGACGACGATGACTCCCTCTTAGGTTCTTCCTCCAGCCTTGGCAGTCCGGGGTTAAACATGGACCCCTGTGACAACTGCAACAAGAAGAGGGAAAGGATCAAACAGAGGAGAGTGATGAAGAAACTCGGCATTGCAGCTGTGCTGTATTTGCTCTTCATGATAGGAGAATTTGTGGGTATGAAACCTCAATAAAGACACTTAAACCAATCGTGGGCGCTTGGAAACGTAACCAGTACAGGCAATGTCCAATTTTTCATTCTCCCTTTTTAAAACATCTCAAGTGTGTCCCAGTTGATGCATGTCAGACTCAAACGTTTTTTAAACACTTCATTGTTGTTCATTCAAGGTGTATCCTATAATTAAAAAAGTGCTATTGTAATTGTTTGACGTATATATATTATCAATGTGTGTATCCCCAGGTGGTTATGTGGCAAACAGCTTAGCCATTATGACTGATGCCCTGCACATGCTAGCAGACCTGATAGGCATACTGGTGTCCCTGCTCGCCCTGTGGCTGTCAGCCAAGCCCCCGACGGCCAAGTTCACGTTTGGGCTGCATCGTCTGGGTACGTCTCTTATTTCATCTCTCCCACCCGTGTGTCTCCCCTGGCTGCTGTGTTTTATGATGAAGCATCCGAAGATGGGTGCCATAGGGATGCAGATGGGTCGTATTTAGAGAGGAAGTGTGTGATCAGCAGTATTCTAAGGTCATCAGCTCTCATTTCACATGATTTGAAGCTTGATTTAGATGTGGTTAAAAAGGTGTTTTTTTGGTACCTAATCTAAGCCTCAAGCTAAGATTGCCATCCGCTCTGGTTTGTCGGTTTCATTTATTTCAAGAGCCCTGATATACTCTACATTAAGAATTTTAGCAAGATTGCGCTGTGACCTACAGCATACAGTCTACTCACCAAAACAAGACAACAGATTCAGGAACTGAAATTACTATAATAATAATAATAATAATAATAATAATAATAAATGGAACTTATATAGCGCTTTTCTAGGACTCAAAGTCGCTGTACACTGAGCGATGGTAATGAAAAATGAAATTGAGTCTCTGATGTCTTGGGGGAGGGAGTTCCAGAGTCTGGGAGCTGCCCTGGAGGAGGCTTTGTCCCCAGAACTGCGAAGGCTGGACTTGGGGTAGAGAGAAGGCCAGCTGAGGTGGATCTGAGGGGCCGAGAGGGCTGGTAGGGGGAGAGGAGGTCGGTGAGATATGGGGGAGCCAGTTGGTGAAGGGCTTTGTAGGTGAGGACCAGGATCTTGTAGTTGATCCGGTGGGAGACAGGAAGCCAATGGAGGTCTTTTAAGACTGGGGTGATATGGTGCCAGGATTTGGTGTGAGTTAGGAGTAGGGGTGGATACATTCTGAACCAGTTAAAGTCTGTTTATGAGGCTATGCCTATACAGGGTGTCCGCGGGGTTGTAAAAGGTAGTGAAAGGTAGTAAATTAAATTAGCCCAAATTAAGGCCAGTAAAAAGTAGTAAAAAGTAATAAACGTCATCTGACGAGGTAGTAAATTTTTGAACCCCCATCGAACTTGGCCTATGAGTTTTTCAATTTGTGTAATTTACGTGCAGGCCTATCTCCTCAAATTACTAAAACTTAAAGGTCTCATCTCATCGTTTTTTCATTAATTTTGCGGTGGTCTCTAGTGTTAATAAATACCCTCAGTACCGGTTTTGGTTAAAAAAAATGCTCTGCCGCGCCTGTTTCATGCTGTTTTAGTTTGGTGGGGGAGGTGGGGGGGGGGGGGCGAACAACACGATTTCGCCTCTCATCATGAATATGCATGACATGCTAATGAACTCGCCTCTGGTTGGCTAACAGCACTGTGACGCTACCTCCAGTGCGCAGTGAGGATTTTTCCGCTCCATATTCAACTAGTGCGAGACGAGTCGAGAATCGCGACTGTGCTGTTGCACAGTCCTGCTACTTCCTGACTTTCGGTGGGCGGTAGCGGAGGCGAGGCCATGAATACTAATTCACGGACTGACGTCAATCCGTGGGGCTTTTCTTATCCGCTGATTTTTCTCAGTGTTTTTTTCTCTGTTCTTTCATTGCCAAATACAGGCAATGGGGGTAGAAGAACGTTTTCACGCGCAGCACGCACATGCAACTCGGTGAGACCTATAGTATTTCAACAAAAACAAGTATTAAACTGTTTCTCGCGGAATGAGACCTTTAAGTGGATTTATTTTTATGTTGCGAATAGGACTCGCGCGCGCGACGAACCTCTCGCGCGCGCTGACTCAAACTTGGTACCCGCAGGCATGCAAACCAGGGGCGGATCTATGGGTGGGCCTGGGTGGGCACAGGCCCACCCAGATTGACAGCTTGCCCACCCAGTAAGATTTATGAAAAAAAAAAATATATATATATATATTTTTTAATGATAATTCATACGAATTATCATAGACTCTGCTTTCAATGTTTAATTGTTATTTCTGTTTCTTGTGGACATTAAAACCTTTAATTTAAAAAGTGAATAAAAAAGTTGCGCGACGTGCACGTTCACGGCAACAATCGCGCGCCCCCCCCCCCCCCCCCCCGTCAACATTCGCGCACCATTCACGCCCCCCCCCCCCCCCCCGGCAGCGTGTATGCTTTTTCCAACCCAGTTTAGACGAGCCCACGCCCACTTCCGCAGTACAGAAGCCTAGTCGGTTACGGGTTACCATAGAGACTGACCCCAATAGAAACTAGTACTACTACGCTTATCAGTCGTTTGCAAATCGCCACGCCACGCTTGTTCCTAAATCGTAAATTTGCCCCTTTCAAGATGACAGATCACGATCATACATACGCAGAGCTTCTTTGGTACGTTATCATGTTATGTGAATTAACCCTAACCCTAACCCTAACCCTAAATTAACATTACTAAACTGACTGCTTTACACACTAAAGATATGCGATAGCCGATAGCCTCGCACATAGGCGAGCTACGTCTTTTCCCATTTGTGATCAGATATGCGCTCACAACAATATAAACATTACTAAATGACTGCTGTTACACAGTAAAGTATGGGTAGCTGCTGCTTCGCGTCGGCATACGCGGCTTCCGTACTAGCAAGGGGGCGTGGTTTTGTCTAAACTGGGTTGGAAAAAGGATACACGCCCCCCGGCAACAATCGCGCCCCCCCCCCCCCCGGCAACAATCGCGCATCCCTCCCCCCCCGTCGGTCAACGTCCCTGTTGTGGGCCGGTCCAGGAGAAAATAATCAGGCCCACCCAGATGTTTGCAGGCCTACCCATTAGCTACGTTCTGGCTCCGCCACTGATGCAAACTAGTCACCTTTCGGCGAAATTCGCCGTTTTGAAGACAAAATGTACCACTTGTGTGATTCGTGGAGATCCGTTGAGAAATGTTTTTTAGGGGGGGGGGGGGGGGGGGCACGACAAGCGGGCACACTCCCGTGGAACTGACGCTTCCGTGCTCGTTGAACGCATGCGCGCGCTCGTGGGAGCCGTTGGAAGAGTTGAGAACTGTTTCCATCTTTTTGACGCGGCGGTTGAAAAATCTGAATTGCGCTCCTCCGCCCGTCACTTCACACGGGGAGGCACGCGGCCAGCCGACAGCGCGAGCGGAAAGTCTTTAAAGAGCCGGACGCGTATTTGTCCTCCTTTTTGAGAGCGCAATAGTAACACACCGCGCCCCCCCTGCCGGTCGTAGGTCCGCGGTGTGTTAATATTGCGTGCACCTCCCAACACCAATAACCAAAATAAAACAATGCCGGGCCGTTTGACGAGAGCCTCAACCAATAATGGATGGTTGTGTCAGGTGTCTCTCTCTCTCTGTGTTGGCCAGTTGTTGTGTCCAGTGTCCAGTGAAGTATAATTACCTCATTAAATGTTGTTATTACAGTGTAAAGTTGCACTTTATTATTATCTAGTTTCTTCCTCTTTTTCAAGGCCCCAATTGAACCACTTAGAAATTTGGTTGAAAGATGTTTCATTACTTTACTCGTCACTTTACTTCACACTTTACGCTGCTACAGTTGCAGCTTGAAGTCGTGCTGGTAGTAAAAAATATTGTGAAGGTAGTAAAAAAAGGTAGTTAAAGGTAGTAATTCAACTTAAGATCTGTATACACCCTGCTATACTGATGCCATAGAGGAGTGAGTTGCAGTAGTCAAGACGGGAGGAGATGAAGGTGTTGTTGAGTGTCTCGGCAGCAGGGCATGCAAAAGTGGGTCTGAACTTTGCAATATTGCGAAATTGGTAAAAAGAGGCAACTCGTTAAGAGGGTACTTGTAACAAAGCTTTCAATAACAAGACAAGACTTTTTTCATGACATTACAAAAAGCACAATACCCTGATGATATTCTAGACTCCTATCGCAGTGTCCATATACTATACCGACCTGTTTTTTTGGACCATGCCTTGTCGGATAGCTACTCCTTTTTTTGTATCTTTCCTGTCAAGCACCCCACAGCTTACTTCAGTGATTCCCATTTGAAAGGCATGTAGGGAGGCATGTTTGATTGTGGCTGTCATCCTGTGACTGTAGAGGTGGTGTCGGCGGGCATCAGTGTGCTGCTGATCTACATCCTGACGGGGGTTCTGCTGTACGAAGCCGTGCAGAGAACCATGCAGCCCGACTTCAACATAGACGGAGATGTCATGCTCATCACGGCAGCCGTGGGGGTCGCTGTCAACCTTGTGTAAGACACACACACACACACTATATTTGCAAGTACACAGCATTTTGGAGGAGTACTTTGGACAGTTAGTCCAAAGTACAGACTTTACTAAGCTGAATGTAATGATTTTTATTTTAGAGGTTTAAAAGTTATCATCTTGGGGGTGGGTCACTTTGAAAAAAAAGAGCCTTTGAGTTTGTTTGTATGTTTTTTCTTTCCTAGCATGGGCTTCTTGCTGAACCAGAACGGGCACCTCCACTCCCACGGCCACGGTCATTCCCATGGTAATTCCCACGGTCATTCCCACGGTCCTGCGGCCTCGCCAGCTGCCCAGCCCTCCGGGGAAGGTGCCCAGCACAAACCCCACGGCAGCCTGGCCGTCAGGGCTGCCTTCATCCATGCTCTGGGAGACCTGGTGCAGAGTGTCGGGGTGCTCATCGCTGCCTACATCGTCCGCTTCAAGGTGCCGCTGTACACCGATTACACCAGACATTTTACTGTGATCTTTAACATTAGATCGTTAGGCCTACTTCCCCTTACAAAAGCTTAGAAAGTTGGTTAATTATTATTTTATTTTATTTAATTAATTATTAAATCAAATAACTCAAACAAAAGTGTGCGCTGCTCTGGGGCCTTTACAGAATATCCCCCTCAGCTGGCCAACACCTGTATTGTTGCCTTCTTGCCCTTGCCCTCTCTTGCATCAAAGTCCTTCAACATTAGATCGTTAGGCCTACTTCCCCTAACAAAAGCTTAGAAAGTTGGTTAATTAGTATTTCTGGCGCGTATCCATTAGGGTTGTGCCGATAGACGATATCATCGTCCATCGTGATTGGCTGACCGACATCACGATGTAGCGCAACCATCGTGATGCCACGCCCCCCTCCCTGTCAAACACAAACCAATCCTAGTCTCCTCTATAGCCTAAAAACTTGTATTGCTCTGTAAATTATATTGAGAATATAACTAATGCATATGCTCTTTCAAATAACCTGCAACCCAGGGGTCGGGAACCTGAGGCTCCTTTGCTGACTGAGTAGGCTCTCCGACGATGCTGAGCTTTTTACCACCTTCCTAAAACGAATGATCATGTCAATGCATGGCATGATGTCAAATGCATTTCTAAATTAGTTATATAACTTGATCTAATACAGGGTAATTTAACCTCAGTCGGATCCGCAACTTCTCACGTAAATGTAATGGTCAACAGCGCAGCCGCGTTTCACAAAAATCGCACACGCATTGATCTCCAGCAGCTTCACATCCGAACTCCTGTTTTAGAGAATTTATTGAGCTCACCACCTTCTTCAAATTCACAGTCCACCCACACAAGTGCGCCCTGATTGAATCCCTTTGGTCATGAATCCCCGCTATTTATTTTGGAGAATTAAGACGTTGCTGTCCTGAGCGTCCCATCAGCTGGAGAGAATCGCGCAGCTTGCCAGTGTAGCACAAATGGACCGAAATAAAAAAAAAAAACCTTCAAGCTCCGAATTCTTGGCCATGATGTCAAATTGAATGAAAGAATGAAGGTGCTTCTGTTAACACACATTTATTAAAACACAGAAGTCGTACCCTTTTTACCAACCAACGCCATTGCATCAACTGTTCTTGTGGAAGCGACTTTTTTCTTTTTTTTTTTTTTTTTGTCTTACGTGCAACATATTGAAAAGCCCGGATGAGTAGGCCTAGGCTAATGAGTAGGGTTAGTACAATAACTGTATAGTTATTGTACTAACTAACTGTTTTTTATGGGTTTATTTTTGGCACACAAAAGGTCCGGCGGAGAGAGAAGTCCGGTGGGTCGGCGCTGGAAAGAGCGCGCGGCGCTTTGTGTGTCCACTGAATGACTTCACAATGTATAGTTTTTAAGTAGAAAAAAATATATATTTATAGTAAAAAGTATTATCGTAAAAAGTGGTCAAAACGACGATATCATCGTCAATCACGATGTTTTATGGTAATCATCGACGAGTGCCAATTTAGCGGACATCGCCCAACCCTAGTATCCATAGGCGGTTTTAGGGTTTAAAAACATGGGGTGCAATGGGCGTATGTAAAATAAACAGCAAAAGTCAACAGGCTTTTCAAAATGCACAACACAAACACGTGGGCGGTGGGTAAGTGATATAATCGGCGTATGCCTGAACACTGTGTAACACCAGTAACACGACTACCACGGCAAGCCTAATAGCAGTAGGAATTTGTTGTCTGCTAGAATAAGTTGAGGGAATTAAATCACTTGGGTGTATTGCCGCCTTTAATCTCTATAGATGTAGAATTCTTCTGTCCATCCTTTTCACCTCACAGCCAGAGTATAAAGTGGCCGACCCCATCTGTACCTACATCTTCTCTGTCCTGGTCCTCTTCACTACTATCCGCATCATACGAGACACCGGCCTCATTATACTGGAGGGTAAGATCCTGTTTTTATTACCTAATATTGTCCTCAGTCTGACTTTGGCACATGCTGTTGTTTGACAGTTTCACACATACATTCATTAAATACATTCAGTAAAAGGTAGCACAGAAGCAACAAGACGGCAGATTCAGACAGTTATATGTGGTTATATGTAAAAGTATAATGGGATATTCTCGACTCCTATGGCAGTGTCCTCCTCATGTTACGTCCTCCGGGCCTCCAGGTGGCCCTGTGACAGTTTTTTCCTAGGTTTTCCTTCCATGCAGATTTTAGTGTACCTGTCCACTCTGATGATTGGTCTGCGTGATTGATGAGGTTGCTGGCTCGTCTGCCGATTGGCCCGCAGGTTCCTCAAGGAAAACCTAGGAAAAAAGTCACAGAGCCACCCAAAGGACATAGCGCTCCACATGCAGCGTGGATGTAAAGTTTGGGCTCCAGACTCATTTTTAGATTGATTGCACTACTCAAAGTCAAATAACTCAAACAAAAGTGTGCGCTGCTCTGGGGCCTTTACAGAATATCCCCCTCAGCTGGCCAACACCTGTAGTGTGGCCTTCTTGCCCTTGCCCTCTCTTGCATCAAAGTCCTCCAAACTACGGCCCCTCAACACTGATCCGAATCAGGTCCTCCACTGTGTCAGTATGGAGAGATGCTCTTACATCAGACTTGATTCTCTTCTATAAGGAGAGAACCCCCTTTCACATACACCAGAAGACTCTGGGAGGACCAGCATTATATGGACGAGGTGCAGGATGTTCTGAAAGAAATGCATATAAAAACACATTCAAACATGGGATGTGCTAGCTATAATTTTTAACAGTGACAAAATGTTTTTAAAAACCTTGTACTCTGAGCAGTATGGCTCTTTGGTCATCATCAGCTCCCAAAGGCTCAGGTAGTTCTTGTCCTTGAACATCTTGGGCCCTCATTTATCATGAGTTCGTAGAAAAAGTTCTAAATCCTATCATACACATGAAATTTAGAAAGTTTGTATGCACAAAAAAGTTGGGATTAATTAAGCGTTCTTAGGCTGGTCGTACGCACACTGGTGCGCAATTTCCCCTTTGATAAATACCAGTCGTTCTAAATCCTTATACTCGTGCCCACGTAGCTCATTACCATACATTTACGTCAATAAATTAACATATATGGTCACAAATGGTCGGAAATAGCCGATGGTCGGAAATAGCCGACTAAATTGTTGAATTAATTGGAAGAGTGAACCGGGAAAATCCCAAAAATAAATAAATAAAATAAATGTATCACATAGTGAAATATCAGTTGTTGTGCCAGAAGTTGAATCAAAGTAGAGGACACTTCATGGTACACTTTCTGCCGTGCTCTCTTACTAAAACTAATAATGTGGCAAGGGAGCGAGTGTGGCTTGCGGTAAACAGAGTGTCCCTCCACCACACACAGTAGCCTATCAGAGGTTTAAAGTATTTTAATCTAAAATCAAGCGCTATAGAAGAGTGTTCGCTTATTACCGCAACACTGGCCGAACTGGTGTGGGTTAAGGCTGACCGAGTCCTCTAGAGATGATGATGGCGAGTGCATTTCTGTTTACGTAATTTAATTAATTGTCGGATGGTGATTTCAGTCTATCGTTCCTATGATGTTGGTTTGGAAGTCCCTCTTTATATTGGTTCAGACCGATATAAGAGACACAACAGACAACAAACACAACAGACTGTTGTGCAGCAGTGCATGGAAACACATTGAATGTACTGTGTGTGTAAAGTGATGATGCCACCAACGACTGCCACCAGGCATTAAACAGCTTAACGAGGGCTGGGAAAATCCTGCTATATCTCCTAACTCGCTGAGACGAGCCAGTAGCCAAAAACCTGAGGGTGGAGAGGACTTGGACACTGCCAATAAGTTGGTGTGTTGTCTGAAAACACGCTCACTTCTTCTTATGCAGCCCCCACCACTTCCTCTAACAACACTAGATCAGCTCCCACCACTTCCTCGAATAATGCTTGATCAGCCATAATTGCCCTAATTTCTTTCTGGTGATTTTCCAATTCACTCTACTGCTTTCTGTGCGTACGCATGGTCCGACACTTGTGCGTACATTTTCTCCTAAAGTATGCACATTTTCAAGCCAAAAACAAATTGATAAATCCCCTGTTTTGGCAAAAAGCTGCATACGCATGGTTTTCGCACAGATTTCTTAGTATGCAACATTGATAAATGAGGGCCCTGGAGATTAACATCTTCATAACCATAAACTCTTCCTTTGTCAGCTCGGTGTTGACACGATTTCTGAAGTTAACATGGGGAATGGGAGGAGGAGGCAATCCATTTTTAATTTAAACAGTAATATTGTAACCAGCAACATAATATTGTTGGTGTGGTCCACTAAGTTACCTTGTGAGGATGGGGGCAAAGTGATGCAAGAGGAATGTGTGATCATCAGCACCATGGTCCACCAACTCGTCTTGGTCCCCTGGCCAGGAGTCGTGATTAATGATGTTAAAGCATCTGACTGCCTTCGCTGTGGCAGGTTCTGTAGCACCCTCTCCTATTAGAAAAATAAAGAAATAATAAAATAATTGAATATTTATGAGCCGTCAACATCATTCGTATGACAGAGGTTTAGCAATGATGTAACTTCACTTGCCGAGAAGGCTACATAATCTGGCCTTCAGATGTTTAACAGTGGACTTTATTGTTGCCTCCATTGCTCTCTGAAGTTTAGGGGCACTCTTGCTCGTAGCCTCATCTTCTGACAGATTTGAAATTTCACCTTTGAGGGTGACTGTCTGTGTACAGCATAAACAAAAACTGATGAGTTTGATATTACATGTTTTCTGTTTAACACAAAAAAACAGATCGAAAATGAGAATGTTACCTGGAACTTGTAGATTGGCATTTCAGCCTGTTCATCCTGTTGCATCTTCTGCTGCCTAAGGGCTGTCTGGAGCTGTGACAGTCTGCCACCAGGCTTGGGCCTTGCTGTCATCACCTCTGTGGTCACCAGCAGATTTTCAAGCCCACAAACGGTCTGTTTAGACATATCTAGCTGTTTTCAGACACGGCTGAACACTGAATTAATTTGAAAATCCTATCCATTGTCATGTCTCCCTTACCTGAGGTAGGATTATCTGATTTCACTGAAGTAGGAGTCTAAACTTGGTGATCCCAGAAAACACATCAGCAAGGAAGTGACAAAAAGCCATGAATGTGCCATCCTCAATCTTTTCTTAATCTACGGTATATTATAAACCCAGATCAACCATATTCACAATCACAACAGATACACAAACTAAATTCTAAAATCAAATTGAAAGGCACAGTGACACTAATGTAAGAAATTCCCTAAACAAGTCAACTGAGCTTTCTGGCTGCCTGCAATATCCGCATTGACAGAAGACCCTGCCAAGTGGTCTATATGGCAGTAGACTGCGGTGAACTGTCCATGGTCGTCCTTTCCAGGTTTGACAAAGGTCTCCAAGGCCCTGGAGACATGTGGAAGCCACCACGTTCCTTTAACCCCACTGGGGACCAGCACATTCACCCCAAGGTCTGCTCCAAGGGCCTTGAGCTCCCTCATCGATTTGGGACTGAAGTGATACGTCTTCCACACCATATTGAGCATGTCATATACTTGACCGATCATTATATTGCCCACTGGACTGACAACCAGGCTTGGAATTTCCTCATTTTAGGGGCAAGGCCATTTGGCCTTCGCGTTCGCATTTTTTTTAAGGGCACAAAGGCCACATGACAGGGCACAAAGGCCGTTTGGTTAAATTACGCTGGTTTTACCTTTCAGATTAATACCTTAACATTCTCATTCACCAAGAAACATTAATTATGTATTAAAACATTTATTTTAATTTAAAAACATCATATATATATATATATATATTCTTTTTTTTTTTTAAATATCATACGTTGCATTTAGAGAAATGTACTTATTTCATCTAAGAGTAAAGAAAGTTCATCTAAGTGTAAAGAAAGTTCATCTAAGAGTAAAGAAAAGAAACGCCTCCTCCCTGCCATAAAAAAGGAACCTGCTGAGGTGGAATTTACATCACCTAAATATGAACATATACTGTATACACACAAACAAAACTACTTAACAATACAAGCTCATTTGAATTTGAAACAGAGTGTGTGTGTGAGAGAGAGAGAGAGAGAGAGAGAGAAAATCAAAAAAACAAGAGCAAAGCTCCGGTGAGGACACCGCTTTCCCTCGACTGTACTGTTACGAATAAATAACAGCACATGTATCAACAGGTTGTAATATCGTCACATAGCCACTAGGGAACAGAAACAAATATATACGCTGTAGTAACCGCACCTGGCCACCAGATGGCAGCACATAATACACTGGGGGCGGGCGCTCAACTCTAGCCAATCAGAGCATATTACACGTCGAGAGGCCACGCCTGCCCAGGTACTATCGAGGGCACAAGCAGAGGGGAGATCAGAAACTCTAGAGGCAGCGTATCCATTAGATATTCAGCTAAGATCGCTCCACGCGTGAATTATACAATTCCTCTCCATTTGCTTCATAGATAATAGACCTAAACCTAAAACAAATGAAGTGAGTTAAAAGCGATCCTGTGTTGGCGGCCTTCTTCCTCAAAGAACATCACAACAGTACAGGAAGTATTCAAGTATCACACGCTCACACGCCACTTCGTATCTCAAGCAGCGAAATGACCAAGATAGCGCCCACCAATTTGCGCCGCTATTTAATAGTGGAACAGGCAGGCAGGAATCAAATCCCGTCCACCCGCGATCCCGCATTACCACCCCCCCCCCGGCAAAATCTCACTCTGAACTCAGTTCAACACTTGAGAGCCCTGCGCGCAATAGTAACACACCGCGGACCTATGGCCGACGGGGGGGGGCGCGATTGTAACACTCCGGCCGACGCCGGGGGTGGTGGTGCGCGCAATAGTAACACACCGCGGACCTACGACCGGCGGGGGGGGGGGGGTGTTAGTGTGTTACTATTGCGCTCTCAAAAAGGAGGACCAATACGCGCCCGGCTTGATGCTGCGCCGGACGCCGGACAGGGCTGAAAAACCGGACAGTCCGGCCTAAAACCGGGCGCGTATTTGTCCTCCTTTTTGAACCCGCGCCCCCCCGGGAGAGTGTCCGCGCCCCACCGGTTGAGAACCACTGTTTTAACAGATTCAGCTCAGCTCCAGTAACCTAAACACAGGTTTCACATCTATTACTTATTATTATTACTCAACTACAATCATGTGGCAAGTTAGCTTGCAAAGTTAACATTTGTTGCATGTTTAAACTAGAGCTATTGGGGTTACTATGTATATCATTGTTGTACAGGCACCTTGTGCATTGGCATGCTTCACCTCGATGTGGCCAATTAATATGTTGGCCGGTCTCCCCCTGCGCAAGATGTGGCTGTAAATTATCTCACACTCCTTTTGTGGAAATGTCTGTATCTCCATCAATCATGAATGACGTGTACACTGAATCCTTGATTTGAACAGGTCTTTTTTTTCAAAGTGTCTGCGATCACCCCAGTGAACTGGGCACAGGCAGTGTCGTTGCTCTAGGTTGGATTTACATTTAACCTGTACTTTTTCATAAGGATGATCTGGGACTTAAATTTAGTAAACGGTATCTCTTCTTTGGCTATATTATACGCAGTGATCAATTTCATTATAATTTCTGACTCCTCACTGCTTCTGCTTGCCTGGCGCTGAAACGCTGCAGGGAGTGGGGCTGCTCTGCCGGACGTACCTGTCACTGCACAGGACATGTTTGTTGGAGACATTGTGCTTTTTTTAACGTTTTCAATTTGGAACTTCGATGCTTCGACAGCAAAAGCACTTTTCCCAGCCATGCTTTGGCCGCACGCTTTGCAATAAATGCAATGCATAATGTTGGCCATTTTATCATACCGGAGCCATGGAAATTGGACAAGCCATTCTTTGCGAAAGGCATATATTTTGGCCTTTTTGTTTGTGGTAGGCTCTGGCTCGGAGTCAGGTGAGGCCATCTCCGCCGAAGATGTTGGGTCAGGATTAGGCACTTTACCAAGGACGGGAGACAGGTGGTGGAGCGGTTACCTCCACTCCACCACTGGGCTGGGCCTTTCAGGGCTGGGCGCAGCATTTCTCTTGACGAAAAAACAATCAATAGTTCTCTTCATTTTGAATTGAATGTTTTAAGGTTGTGATGTCGCTCGAGGAGTAGTACAGGGCGCAGTTTCACACATACACATATGCCTTCTTTTTTTTCTCCCTCCCCCATTCAGCAAAAAAGAATATGACGGTCAGAGCCAATCCAAGGCAGAGTAGGGGCACGTCTTTGCAGAATAATAACGCTACACACAGAGACAGACCTGCTAAATGTCAGGCTCACCGGTGGGACCAATGAAAATGTTTAGTCGCACTTGACAGATTTGGTTGCACTCTGGAGCCCTAAAAGTGTTTGTCCTGTGTGTCCCAGCGGCTCCCAGGCACCTGGATGTCCAGCGGATCAGGGAGGACCTGTTGAAGCTGGAGGACGTGCAGTCTGTGGACGAGCTGAACGTCTGGGCGCTGACGTCAGACAAGACAGCTGCCCTGGTGCACCTCCAGCTCTGTGAGTACCCACAGCACACACCCACACTACAGCACGTGCACACACAAGTATTGGAAAAAATTATCCAAGCAATCAAATCAGAGCAGTACAATAATTTATGAGCTGTTTTATTTGATTGATTTGAGTAAGCACTGTATCAACTGTTGCTGTAAATATGCAGCCATGTTTTGTAGCACATGGTTGCTTGGTACTCTATTGTGACTGGTTCCACAAACAAAGGCTGTGAAATTTGCCCATGCGGCAGTTTAATTTTTACAGTCAGCCCGTCTCTTTTCCTGCCTATTAGTGAATGCCTTTGTTTCAATAACATGTCACATGTTAGTGATTGCGTCATACTGCTGCCATGGCATTCATGATTTGTTGGCAAACTGTCTTTATTCAGTCATTGTGTGGGGCATATTTTGATATTTTAGAAACATATGATTACACATACTATAACATAAGCTGTGTGTGTGTGTTTGTGCTTGTGTGTGCTTGTGTGTGTGTGTGTGTGTGTGTTTTGAACCCATCATGTTTTCTACGTGTGTGTGTGTGTGTGTTGAACTCATCGTGTGTTCTACATGTGTGTTTACAGTGGCCGACAGTGCTAGTAAGTGGGAGGACGTGCAGGCCAAGGCACGCCACCTGATGCTCCACACATACAGTGTCTCCAGGTGCACAGTTCAGGTGCAGACGCACAGACACAGACTGGCCCACACCTGTACACACTGTCACTCGTCCTGTGCCTGAACACACACACACATACACACACCCTTTATAGAGTATAGATGCATAACGCCATGCATATCATGCAGCCACAAACACTATAACAAAAGGCCATGACTGGCCTTGACTTTGGTACATGACTGTCACAAGGTGTCAACGACAACATGTGTGCCAAAGTAGAGTCAGTTGGATTTGGAGCCTCGGATGCATATTTCTACAAAGCGCATGGGCGGGGCCATCCAGAGCGTAACGTCGGTGTTCTGCTCGCAGTGCTTTGCAGAGATGCAACTGCAGGTGGCGCTTTAAATCAGCATTAAAGCCTCAGTCATTTGTTGATGCTTTAATAGCTATTTTCGTTTTGTACACTAAAGTTTGATTCTCAGTAACTGATGTCACCGAAATGTTATCAGATTTTTACAGTTCCAGTCAGCATGGCGGGAGGGAGTTTGGTTTCTTTTTTTCTTTTTTTTTTACGAAGCATGATTCTCAAGTGATGCAGATACCTTGTGACACATTTAATTACTGATGCACAACACAAATTTTACTTTTCAGATTTTACAGTCAACGGCAATGGCTAAAGCCACAATATAAAATATTGTGAAATGACCCAACAACTTCTCGCCTTTTGTTATTGTAACTTTGCCAAAATATTTTACTGACCCATATAACTGATCCCATAATTCCGTTTGGCAGTGTAGAACAGGCAGCTGAGAGACAATCAAAGTGTAGCAGACTTTGAATCTGGGTTCATGTATTTCTGCATATGGATTTTAACATGAATGTCAATGCACTTTGTACAGTAAATCATAAGACTATGTTGGTACTACTGCATTGCAGTATTTTCATGGGGGACAGTATCTCAGCCCCATTAGGGTTCTTAATTCAGCTTCATTGCTTGTGTGTTAACCAAGTTCAAACTGCACTGGGTTTTTCATTTGTGATAATTGCCAAGTTTGATCAATGCTGGAACATATCTGAAAGGAGGTGTTTATGTTTTAAGTCCCATGCTCTTACAACCTCTTCAGGGGTTGCTTCTTCGCACAATTTAACTTCTGTTTTGCACATTCCATGTTTTTTTTTAACCCATTAAAATGTTAGTTACATTTGCTTCTTGTGAAAGCCTTTGTCATGCCTCTTCATGATTTTTTTAATTCTCTAGTACCAATGAATTCTAACGTAAATAAATGATTGTCAATGTCACAAAAACTTTGAAAACTCATGGTTTATGATTCTTTATTCTCAACACTAGAGGGAGCAGTATTACAGAAGTTCACGCATACATAAAAACTTGACTATTGCGCAAATGCACCAGCAGTTTTTATATGATCTATTTGAAGCTATGACAAAGGGGACCTTCCCAATTGTAAAAACTCTACTTCAGAAGATGAATTTCCTTATTCTTGTAATATGAAATAAGGAAAAACAATTAAAGTGGCCTGGCTTGGCATATGAGGTCTGCAGGAAAAGACATTCCTCTCCCCTTGCATTGAAGAGAAATAATGGTTTATAGCCCTTAACATGTGCACCAAAATCATAAGGCTGCCATTGCCCTCTTGCCTTGAACTAGTAGCAATAATGGGAGTCTAAGGTGTTAACATATTGTTGTATTTATACAGGATGTACAGTATTTATTTACTGCATGTAGTCTTAGTCAATCTCGGAACCCATTGGCTATCGTCTGACGACGATTTAGCCTCTGGGGGCAAGGACCAATATTTCTGGCTGACCGGTGTAGCTGGATATCCGGGCCAAGACTTCCTCTGCCGTGCGCCGGTCATTGTTTATGGATGTTGTCGAATTAGTGACTTGAGACGTGAGATGGATTCTGATGGATTCCTTTCGACCAATTCATTTTGGCTCTTTTGCTCTCCGCTCTTTTCTCTTCTCATTATTTACAGAACATATTAATATAAACTTGGGCAATATTATGACGTGGTTAAAAAGGAATGAGGAAAGACTGATACAATTATGAGATGATGACTCAGAGACAAACGGCCACAAGGTTGCACCCATCCAGTATTCAAATTATCAAAAGATAACACTGAAATTAAACGGTGATTATGATTACTATTCTGCTCTACTCTTGAGATTGGCCAGTAAGAGGATTTTCTATTGGTAACTAATGAAATTAAAAACCACAAACCACTGGTGGATGAGTGAGTGCACTTACTCTCCTGTGAGATGGAAGTAATGACTAGAGCTGTTCTCAGCTAATGGGGATCCCTTCAATAAACAACAAGGTTTATAGCATGGACCATCTCGTGACTAACCCCAGCTGAAGACAACTCCACAGAAGAAATCATAGTCTTAGGTAGGTAGCTTTTGGGGATTTTAGGTTATTTTAATCTGCCTGTTGAGACCATTGTCTCTTAACTAAATCAGTGGTATAGCAAACCTACGGAGATATTAACATAACACAATACTTACATTAACACACAATATTAATTATTATGGGCTGAATCTGTTTTAAAGAAACACGCATAGAAAAACCACATAAGAAAGCATGTATTCCAGACAAAATAGAGAACAACCCCACTGATTCACATGGTGATATTGATGCAGGGCAATGAGAAAATGCCATCAGTGTTCAAAAGAGATTTGACTGGTACTATCAATCTAAATAGAAATATGAATACATAAACAAAGTGCATCAATACAAAATGATTTCTATATGTTCTTGGTCATGGAAAAGAAAATGGCTATTTTGTTGATTTTTTTTTACAGTTATTTGTAATTGATTTATAGTGTATTTCAAATTTCTGGGAAAGGGGAAGATAATCTACTTGGTGAGGCTCTTAACATACTCCAGCTCTTGAATAGGCTTCCACTGCTGGTTTATGCTGTGCAGCTGCATAAAAAACAAGGTAAATAACATGGTATGTTTCATATATGGTTACAACATTCTCAAACAGGCAAATATTTAAAGTTGTATGTCAGCTGTACCACAGACCCGTATGTAACACTGACATCATTATTGGCAGAAGGAAACTAGCGATAGTTGCCTGGGTGACTCAGCATATTTTTGATTGGCATGTTGCTTGTTTTTTATGCGATAATGAAAAGGCAGATGACATTTACATGGGTTTTAAATTAATGATTAACTTCGATTCATTGTACGTACTTTTTGTGGTTTCGATGGATCCAACCGCTCCCAAGGTTCCGGGTTGCTAGTCTTGTTTAAACTTTTTTTTAAAAAGCCATGTAATCCAAAAGCATTGAAGACTAAGATTATATTGAATAATTACATTGTGAAACTTTTTTTATTATTGTGAATAATTACAACTTGCAAAATGAAAATGAGAATGCCGTCTAAAAGCAAATAAAGAACTCACATGACATCAGGTTTGGTGAGAAGGAAGTATAAGGAAACAGCCGGTGCACCTATGGCAGCAAATGCAACTATGCCGACCAGAGGTATCAGCTAGAACAGCAACAGGAGCCGATGAGCATTAGTGTTGACATACACAGACACATAACATGTAATATATATCAAATAGTACAACTTCCCACATGGGCTAAAACTGCAACAAGTACAGACAACCAACCTCCTTTCTCTTCCTCAACATTTGGATCAATCCAGACATTTTCTTCTTCTTTCTCTTCAGAATCTAAACAACATTACACTTCACTATGCTGTCAATTACTAGTATTTAATCTGATGTAATGCCAGTATCCATTAAAATGAAGATGCAGGTCAAGTGTGCTGAGTATGCAATGTAGTTGCATGTGTCAGATCTCACCTGTTGTTGCAGGGTGTCTTGATGTTTCTGAATTCAGCTTACGTAGAGTATCTGATGTACTGTCTACACTAGCGATGCTACGAGCACCAAGGCACGTACACAACCACACACACACAACTTCCTGACTGGTAATTCAGTGGTGGAGGTTGATACTAAATGTGATTGAACTTGGCTCATGTTCAATTTTTCTCTGTTAATACTGCCCTCTTCTGTCCCTGTTAGATAAATGTGTCACATTGTATTTGATTAAAGTTATGATGATTTCAGTGTTGTAGACATACTGGTGATTTGGTTGTTCCTACACATCTATTGTAACGCTCGGGTTTCCGCATAACGTGTCTCTCACACATTTTTAAGATGGCAGGACAAATGGGAGACGGTGTCAAGGGACACATGTTGAATTTATTCAACAAGGAAGTACATAAAAACAAGACCAAACTGCCATTCATCACGAGAGAGGTGTCTGATACGTGTGAATCTGTTGGGCTGTGAGGGAGGGGCTCATTTTGTCCAGAGACTTCAAGAAGTATGTGTGTTTGATAGCAGACGCCGCCATGCCCTCGTCTTGCAGAGTCAATAGAGCAGCCTGCAAAATAAGTGAATAGTTTACAAGTAATGTACTTAAAAAAAAAGAAAAATTATTCAAGTTATAATTAGTGAGTGTAGGAATATAATAAGAAATACATAAAAATAGCGATGTAACATTCTTTCAGGTGCAAAACACGAACCTCTTTGCAGAGTTTTTCCAGGTCTGCTCCAGAGTAAAGCTCTGTTTTGGCAGCCAGCTCCTCCAAACACACATCATCATTGACGGGCATTGTTCCTGTGCACACCCTCAGGATGGCAAGGCGAGCCTACACACACAAAATTATTATTTTAGTATTATTATATACAGTATTATTTGTTATTACAGGTATTAATCATGCACACCATTGTTGGGCTCCTAAGATCAGTACATGTCTACAAGCAATATGGCAAAATTGTCTGCATCTCTGAGACCATCAAGGTGTCGGAAATCATCCCAAAAAAGGATATGGGATTGGTAAAGAGAAGAGAAACTGCTCAGGGATAACTCACCTCTCGGTCAGGTGGAGGGACATATATGATCTGGTCTAGTCTTCCAGGCCTAAGGAGGGCACTGTCCAGGGAGTCTGGTCGGTTAGTCGCTGCTATGATCATCACGTCTTTGTTGCAGACCTCTTGGTAATCTAACTGCTGCAACAAATAAGACTCTCAATGAACCTCAGGATGACATCTGGAATTTATTCAATTTTTAAAAGCTTTTTTAATTGTCTGACCTGTTGATTTGTAGGACTCTCCTCCGACCCCTCTGCATGCAGAACCCTCTCTGTCCCTCGTCTCTCCAGGGGCTTAAAGCCCACCCCGTCCAGCTCATTCAGGAGCACGGAGAGGAGGCGTGTCTGCACGCTGTTAGGCAACTGACTGCCAGACCGTGAGCCAATCACAGTGTCAATCTCATCAAGGAACAAGATGCAGGGGGTGCAGGCCCGTGCCTGCTGAAACAGCTATTCACACACACACACACACATAAATAAATAACTGACAGTGAAATGCTGACAGCATGCAGAGAGGAGGTGAGTGATGTGACTGTTAAGGAGACTGATGTGTACCTGTGCGAGAGCCCTCTCGGAGTCGCCCACATAGGGAGAATAGAGGTCGGCCCCGCTGACAGACAGGAAGGAGCAGTGGGAGGCAGTAGCCGCAGCTCTGACCAGGGTTGTCTTGGCACAGCCTGGGGGTCCATACAGCAGCACCCCTCGCGGACGACTCAGGCCCAGGCGGATGAAGGCGTCGGGATGCTTCATTGGCCACTCAATGCTCTTGATGTATTATACAAATATACATATTTATTGCTCACTCAAAGGTAAAGTCATCTGGACAGAAAGATTGATCCCAAGAGAAAGATAATTTTCCTTGTTGGTGATCAAGATACCACTGTCTTAAGTGTCAATTGAGCAATTATAATTTCTAAAACCTCAGTAGTTCAACAGGCCATATAGTTGTGTCATAACGTACCTGTATAAGTTTGAGTTTGACGTCTTGCAGGCCTCCTATCTGCTCCCAGGAGACTGGAGACAAGTCCGTCCTGCCCAGGCTGCCCCGCAGGCAGGAAGGAAGCACTGTCTTCACTGCCTCCTGGAAGTGACTCATATCGATTTCCTGCCCACCTGAACTCTACAAAAGCACAAAGGAAGAATCACAAGATAATTCTGTTGTTCTTTTAATTCAGCGCAAAGTAAAGGGATCTTAGTTTTGCGCTTAAATGCGTCTTGCTTTCCATGTCTACCTGCTGCACATCATGTCGGATGGCGCACATGGCCGCCTCTCTACACAGGGCGCTGAGGTCCGCCCCCACGTATCCAATAGTTCTTTGCGCAAGCTCTGCCATGTCCACGCTGGAGCACACTGGCATCCTCTCACATAGCACACACAGGATGGCCTTCCTCTGCTGAAGGGTGGGGGCTCCTATGGTCACCTGAGGGGAAGAAAGTATGTTTTTAGTTTTAAACGATTAAAAAAAGGATGTTCTATTGAACACTGTATTTGTATCTGACACTACTGTTATGCTGTTGTCAGCCCAGGGTGACAATTGTTATAAGATAGTTATTATACATTTTATTGTTGTTGTTAATATTATTAGTAGTAGAAGTTAGTAGTGGTGGTAGTAGTAGTAGTAGTAGTAGTAGTAGTTGTAGTAGTAGTAGTAGTAGTAGTAGTAGTAGTAGTAGTAGTAGTAGTAGATTTAGTAGAAGTAGGATTAGTATTCCAGAGGACAGACTTGTATATCTTTGGTGTGTCTTTGGTGTCCACACCTCTCGGTCAAACCTGCCAGGCCTGCGCAGGGCGGGGTCCAGGTTGTCTGGCTGGTTGCTGGCTCCGACGATCAGGAAGCGATCCGACTGGCTCATCCCGTCCATCAGGGTGAGGAGCTGGGCCACCACACGGTTCTCCGGCGCTGATGAGACCGTCCTCCTCGGACACAGGGAGTCCAGCTCGTCCAGGAACAAGATGCATGGACCCTCGTCTGCCTCGGCCCGGGCCCGCGCAAATACACCCCGCAGCGCCTCCTCGCTCTCGCCGGGCCGGGACCCCACCACCTGCAGAGGGAGGGGTTTAATGTTACCCAGTTGTAAGTCTAGTTGATCTGCATTTCATACTAGTTCAAATGCTAGGCTAGACTCCTACAAATGATTCCCAGCTTTGAACCAAAATTGCAACGGAAAAGAAAATATGGCAAAAAAGCTAATTCCTTCTTTGCTGGACGTTAATTCCGCCAGCCTAGCTGTGTGGCCATAAGAGAAAAGTTAACTAAAACATTGTAATTTGATATTGCATATTACAGCAATGTATGCAGTGATGAGTGAATGTTTCATTTCAATAATCCTCACCTCTGGGCCCCTGACCACTACCAGACTGGCCCCCACCTCCCCCACCACTCTCCGCACCAGCTGGGTTTTCCCCACGCCGGGGGGCCCGGCCAGGAGCACCCCTCGGGGGCAGGACACGCCCAGGGAGCTCAGGGTCCCTGGGTAGAGCAGGGGCAGCTGCAACAGCTCTCGCAGGGAAGCACTCACCTACAGCAAGGTACAAAGGACACCAGAAACAAGTGTTACAGACTACAAACCGTTATAGACAAAGTATCTATACTTTGGACCCAATACTCAATATTATGTTAAATGAATTTCAGCGCACAATGTGTCATAATGGTAAAATGAAATGTATTGAAATGTGAATGTGATGAACAAGTAGCTTCAATAGTCCAATCAGTTCAGGAAGTCACAACGTTTCTTTGCAGAAGGCTTTCGCGTTTAAGCTCCATCTTAAATGTGGCTCAATGTATCCGCCTATTACACATGTATATGTATGTATAAGGCCACTGACCTCGTCCAGCCCACCCAGGGGAGCCATGGGCTGGTCTTGCAGCTGCCTTTGGAAGTGTCTTAGTGTCTGGGTCCCCACTAGCTCCACACTGGTCCTGGACGTGACCAGTCCAGCATCAGCACAATCTGGGCTGACGTCCTCAACGACAACATATTTAATTTCGGCATCCCAATCCTCAACGTTGATGACGTGTTTCTTTTGCACGTACACACCTTTCATCATGTCCTTCACAAGTTCATGGATGATATGTAGAGGCGTGTTTTTCCTGAAGTCTACACTCTGGACTACAACAGTGGCCTTAACGTGTCTCAGTTTGGTGCAGGTTAGAGGTGTGAGCTGACTGGGGTCGAGGGAGAGCTTCAGAGGTGGTTGAGAGATCAGGTTTGGAGAGACACATTTCAGATCCATCTGAATGAAGCCCTCGGTCAGATCAGTCCTGGGCCAGGCGGTGCAGAGGCATGTTCCTCCCCCAATAGAGGCGAGGAGAGGAGAGCCCAAATGTAGTCCATGGGCTGACATCAAGCCTAAACCCATTCTGCATCTTTGACTGCCACGATCTCCTGAATCTTGGGCTAAAACTCGGAGAGACATTATTCATAACCCGTCACTGATTTCCCGTATAACACAAAAGTCAGAAAGAAAACATTGCCGATTAGCTTAAGTGGTAAATTAAGTTATAACACTTGTATGGGCAGTCTATCAAGTCTCTAAAGGGAACCCTAACACTTAGCTATTTGTTGTGGTGTGTCCTTAAAACGTTGAAGCTATCGTTGCAAGTTATCTATCTGGACAACCGCTGTTTAATGCCACTCACCGGCCGATCTGTTTAGATCTGAAACTGTATTAATATTGTTGTATAATACTTTTATTCACAGTGGATAAGTATCGAGTAAACGACGACGGTAAAAGCGTGACAACTGTTTACAAAAATACATGTGGCGTAAAAAAGTCGATGGCCAACCAAAATTATTTCCTGGTTGGATTATAACGACACGCCCAGCAAATACAACAACTGCAAAAAAAACAAAACAATCTTTATTACGGTACTTTGGGGAGCACATTAAGTATTTTAATATAATAATATAATGTTATTTACAAAAAACATGACTTACTTCGTATTGTACGAAGCCTGTAAAACGAAGGGTGCAACCATAGCCGCCCATCAACTTGATGGTCGTAGTAAAGCGTGTAGGGAATTATGACGCTTGTACATTTTGATATTTTTGATGATAGTACTTATTCCAGATATGTATCAGTCATCTTAAACTTGTCCACATAATAGTGCAATATTTGACTTTGTCGGTATACATATTTTGCTCTGATAACTACAGATTAGAAATATATAACTTTATAGGCCTATATTGGAAGCATTTTAGGACAATAATCAAATGAAAATGCAATAGCACAAATGCTTTACTTGTGTCATAAATAAAATGAAAATGCAATCATACCATTTGTATTTGAATTTTTGGACAAACTCCACTCCAACAGGCTGAACATAAACATCAGGGTCACTGTCTTCACTGTTTTAGTCAACTGATTGGTCTGGACAACTCCTATTTATTAGAATTAAATTAGTAGGTATCCACCCCAGGATTTCAGTCGACATTCAGTCATGGCCTTAAAAAAAAACAATCTGGTGCACCAACACCAACAAGTCTAGACTGTAAAAAGAAAAAAAGAGAGGAAGAAACTCGAGTTTAAAATAGATTTGAACGCGCCATGACTCTCTGGCTCCACCTTGTGGACGGGAGGAGAAAATGCAACGCCACACATTTTACCCACAACGCTTTTGCATTCAATTTTGAATATATTTCTAGTTAATGCGACATCTGCGTTTCAGTTCGTTTTTTTCCATGCATGTGTGATGATGTGAGCTACTAGCCATTCCGCGATGTATACTTTTTATAACAATCTAAGTTTCAAAAATTATTTCAATCTACATTTTCGTGACTGATTAATCGTGAAAAGTTTGAGTCACGTGTCAATTTAATGCCGCGATATCAGTCGTGAAGGTCGTTACTGGCAAACAGGGCAGGCTTGTGTCACGTGATCTGGAGCTGACGCGTGTTGGATGCTGAGCAGGAAAAGTTTACACACCTGATATTATAAAACATGAGTAATTAGAATAACTATCGTAACAAGGGAGCACACTCACCAAAAGCAGTAAGTAAATTGATTAATTAATGGATGAATTAATGTATTTTAAAAACACTGTAGGAGAGAGAGAGAGAGAGAGAGAGAGAGGCTGGCTGGCTGGCTTTGTTTGTTTAGGCTGAATGAATCCACAACTTTTACCATGGTCTTCCTCTCTCCCGCCCAGCAGCAGCACCAGAGGGCTGTCTTGGCACGGACCCCCGCTGCCGTCACAGTCCCAGATCTCGCGGCACAAATCTGCAGTGTGTAATCAACCCTGCTGCCTGGGTCGTGTCCTGCACAGCTGAAATGTCACTTGGCTGTCACTAGGCCCTGCAACACCATCTGTTTGTAGGAGAGAGTAAGTGACTGTGTGTGTTGAGTGTATATTCATGTGTGTGTGTGTGTGTGTGTGTGTGTGTGTGTGTGTGTGTGTGTGTGTGTGTGTGGATTAGAGGACCGGGTAGAAGGGATATAATACACCCTCGGTGCTCTTGACTGTCTGTGTGTGTGTTATTTCTATTCAGGAGCCAGCGGGTTGAGAGGGTTGCCGAGGGTTGGGAGCACCGACCGGTCAGCCATGTCGAGGCTTGTGCGTTGTGTCTGCAGCTCTTCTGCCACTCTGCTCCAGCAAGGCGCTGGATGGAGAGTGCCTGCCGGGAGAAGGGCCTTCAGGACCTTCCCTGCACTGTGGGACCTCAAGGCCCCCCAAGGTAGGAGCCGACCGTAACCTTGCAGCACGCCTGCAGAGGACAACTGTCACCTGGTTTTACTTGGGCTTGCGTACGGTTCTCCTAGCTTTGTCTAATCTTTGTCTAATCTAAGCTCAAAAGTTCAGTTTAGGACGCCCCCCCCCCCTCCTTCTGATTTTCACAACATTGTTGAAGACGGTAGCTAACTAGAAGAAGAGTGCTATATATGGTTGCCTGCCATGCTTTGTGCTCTACTGTCTCCAGCTGCTAAAGAGTGAAAGCACAGGAGAGGTCAGGTAAAGGTGAATGTGGGTCTGGTGTCTCTGTGGTCCAAGTCTGTCTCCAGGCAGCGCTCCTGGGTTGTTTTCTGGGAGCTGGTCACACAGTGGTGTGGCTGTGTGTTTCGTATATACATTTTGCCACTTTAACTTTTCCACCATGAGCACGCCTGAGAGTGTAGGCCTCTCTGGTAATGCTGGCTGGCTGGCTGGCAGCCAAGTGGCTGCTAATACTGTCTCTATGGCGGCGAGGTCAACATACCGTGTATGGACAGATATGTGAAATCTGACACTGTCCCCATGGCTCAGTGCTACACGTGCATGTTCCCCTAGTAAAATGGACAACACGTGGAGAAATAGTTTTTCTGAGCTTGCCTGAGAGCTTAAATATGCATATTGTTATGGTGTTATGCTATAGTTAAATTTAAGAATCCTGAGTCAATATGAGTAATTTCTTTAAATCTCTGTTGATTACGCAGCACCATGTTTGCCCTGTGGGCTCTGGAGATTCATGTGTGTGTGTGTGTGTGTGTGTGTGTGTGTGTGTGTGTGTGTGTGTGTGTGTGTGTGTGTGTGTGTGTGTGTGTGTGTGTGTGTGTGTGTGTGTGTGTGTGTGTGTGTGTGTGTGTGTGTGTGTGTGTGTGTGTTGTCTCGATCTCCATCTGAGTTCAGGTGTCCTGTATAAGGACCTGGTGGTAGGCGTTCCTAAAGAGACGTTCCACAATGAGCGGCGCGTGGCCCTGTCCCCGGTGGGGGTCCAGGCCCTGGTCAAGCAGGGCTTCAGGGTGCAGGTGGAGAGCGGCGCTGGAGAGGAGTCCCAGTTCTCCGACCTCCAGTACAAAGAGGCTGGAGCCTCCATCACAGATACCAAGGGAGCCTTCAGCTCCGACCTGGTCCTCAAGGTTAGAGGAGCTCCAGACACACCTGACATTCTGCTGTGATGAAGGGCTGTGTTGTGTGCTTTGTGTGCTGCTGTGCAAATATGTTTTACAAGGTTAATGTTACATCAAACAATTACAACTCTGCAAATGTTGCATGAAGATTGAGACTTGAAATGGAACACAGAGACCAATATACCTCTTCATTAGAAGAAAAAAATGTCTCCGTCGTAAAGCCTATCTGTGTAATATCCCAGGTTCGTGCCCCTGGGTTGACTGAGGTTGATCTCCTGAAACCCAAGTCCACCCTGGTGAGCTTCATCTATCCAGCTCAGAACCCTGAGCTGATGCAGAAGCTATCGGAGAGACAGAGCAACGTGCTGGCAATGGACCAGGTGCCCAGGGTCACCATCGCACAGGGCTTCGACGCGCTGAGCTCCATGGCCAACATTGCTGGGTAGGAAATGAAGCTGTACTTTGCTCTTAATGTGCACCAAGTAAATGACCCACAATGCACCACATTGATGACCTTTTTCATGTCCAAACATTGTTAATCTCTCAAGAAATATCTGACAAAGTGGTGAACATAGAGTGGGTAGATACTGTACAATTGACACTGACTTAAACACACAGGGCAATGGAACAGGGCAGTGGTCTTTATGTGACTTGAGTGTCTCTTCATGTAGATACAAGGCCGTGGTTCTGGCAGCAAACCATTTTGGCAGGTTCTTCACAGGCCAGATAACAGCAGCCGGCAAAGTACCTCCAGCTAAGGTAACTGGTTTTCATCCCAATATGTTTTTTCATTATCATGCTACTTACCTAAAATTGGTGTTGTGGTCAAATCTTTGGCTTTGCTAGGTCCTGGTTATCGGAGGTGGAGTGGCTGGTTTAGCAGCAGCCGGCGCCGCCAAGTCAATGGGTGCCATAGTTCGAGGATTCGACACCAGGTATGTAACATTCACAAATTTCTGTTCTGGCATCATCCTGTGTCTCACAAATCAGACTTTAGATTAATAATATAAGGTCAAATCTGGGTGCGTGTCACTTTTTTTCCCTTTGTATTTGTTTCGACAAATCATGCTGCTGGAGGCGATGATCTGTAAGTGTGTAATACAAACTGTACAGTGTAGACTGGCTGCTGTAGAAATACACTTATTAAAATCCCTCTCTTGCAAGTATGTTTTTCTTCGGTAAAAATATCTCGTAACGAAACAGGAAACGAAGCGTAACTCTCTGCCTGTTCGGTTTTTGGTTTCCGGCCCGGGCTCTGTGCCGCATCCCCCCAGAAGTTCTGCTATAGGACTTCCGGATCCATGTTTTTCATCTGTATGACTTTAACTGAACTAGGCGGTTGATGAAGATCAACACTGGTCGTGACAATGACATACATGAATGGGACCGCAAAGGTAACCTCCGTTGACCTTTTTAGACCAGCAGCTTTGGAGCAGTTCAAGTCGTTTGGGGCGGAGCCTCTAGAAGTGGACATCAAGGAGTCTGGGGACGGTGTGGGCGGCTATGCCAAGGAGATGTCCAAGGAGTTCATTGATGCTGAGATGGCTCTGTTCGCAAAGCAGTGCAAAGAGGTGGACATTCTCATCAGCACAGCACTTATTCCAGGTGAGTCTCTTACCTGGTCACCTGGCGTTCTTGTCTGACAGATGTCTATATTTAATGTATGAATATAAAAGTAATGAATCCACCACACATCCGCCAAGTGGCAATACAAAATTATACAAACCTCAATATCAGCTTTGACTTTGGATCATGTGGGAATTTCAGTTTTTGGTTGTGTCAAAATACAATAGCTTAAAACACCACTAAATACTCAATATTATCCTCACCCAACTTTCAGTCTTTATTTTCACAATCCAAACAATAATGTGGATAATATAGATGATGTAAGTTGTCCTGAAATAGTAAGTATATAGTAATTACCGGTACATTAAATAATAATAATTAATAATGTATTGCAGTTTGCATTTCCATTAACAATATATTTTGCATATATATATATATATATATATATATATATATATTTATATATATTAAGGCTGTCAAAGTTAACGCGTTATTAACGAGTTAACGCAAAATGTTTTAAACGGCACTAATTGTTTTAACGCGCGATTAACGCTGTGACATTTGAACCTCGGGCCACTCCGTAGCTGGGGAAATCAGGAAGCAATGCACACGAGGTCGATGCCGCAAACAAACTACACAACACGTTCTCATACCAACTCGTAATATACCGACGATTTGTCACACCCCTAGACGTCTGACATTGACGCAAAAGGTTCCCTCCCGCGTCTGTGTGAAACGATCTGGGGGTTCTCATAAACCCGTTCGCGGTGGTAAGAGACGAGCAGAGTCTACAGCGTCCGCTCGCAGAGCAGAGTCTACAGCGTCCGCAGTCTACTGTGAAACAATTCACTCCAAAAAGGGTTATGGTTATGGTTATGGTTAGGGTCAAGGGTTATGGTTAGGGTTAGGGTTAGGGTTATGGTTAGGGTTAGGGTTAGCGTAATCTATCACCGTGACCGGGTTATTATTGGAGTGAACGGACGCTGTAGACTCTGCTCGTCTCTTACCACCGCCTCCGGTTAGGACAAATTACTTTCTTTTTTTTTTATGACAGTCCTGGGGTCCGTTTCACAAAGCAGGTTTAGTGAAAACCCTGGGTTTATTAACCCTGAAATGAGGGAAACGCTGAGTTTTCCGTTTCACAAAGGGAGGTAACTCAAACCAGAGAAAGAGGGGCAACTCCAGCCTGTTTCACAGAGAGAGATAACTTACGCTCTCGGTCAGTTACCGTAGTAACAGACTCTATGAACCTAACCTGGTCGGGACCAGGTTTTTCTCAATGGATCAATCTGTCTCCGCCCTCTTTCAGCCACACACGCCATTTGATTTCCTCATTCATTCAGTCAGCAGGCGAGTTTTGGCGTAGCCGTCTGTCAAAAATCATTTAAAAAAATCAGAGTCAGTAGGCTAATTCAGAAGTCCATTAGGCAGTAGGAGGCGACTTTTTCACGAACATGTCCTTTTGACCAGCGCTCGAAGTGGAAAAGAATAAGTGCCGGTACTCCCTTATTCACATATAAGCGACGGGGGGGGGGCGCGATATTAACCCACCCCGGACCTACGACCGACGGGGGGGGGTCGCCACTCCGGTAGATCCGCTCCGCCCCTGGTCAGGGCAAAGTAGAGTACCTGCAGCCTGTGACAAGTGCCGGTACGCAAGAAAAAGTGCCGGTACACTAAAGGGTAAAATGTAGAAGTGCCGGTGAGTACCGGCCCACTTCGAGCACTGCTTTTGACAACGATCCCGTGGATGGAGGTGCAGCATTACTGCGCAGAGAATTAAATATTCATCGGGAGAGGGTTATCAGACCATAGATGGAGCCTTTCCAGACAATTATCATTTCCAGACAATTATCTTTTTCAGCGGTACCGTTTCACGTCACAGTCCATCATTTACATACGCAACCTAATCCGTCCTCATTTGCAACATTACCAACCGTAGTCATGCTCTCACATCCAGCAGATATTGTGTGTTGCACTGCGTTTCTTTGCAAATGTAAGTTTTTTGTACAATGTCGGAGATGCAGAGCACTTGAGCAAGGCAACTGTATACAGTCAAATAGCCACTTAATATTTACTTTACAGTGTAAAACATGATCAAAATGATCATGCCGAGGTGTTATCTGTTTGAACAATGTCATCTTAAGCTGCTGCCAAGTGCGCTTCTTTGATTGCACCTAAATGAAATAAATAAATAGTTACCATTCAAGCAGTTTTCCCCTGTAATATTATTGTGATTGCAAATGACTACATTTAAACTTACGCAGCAGTGTTGCACTTCTTTCTAAAAACGTGTTGAAACTCGCCATATGAGCGCATTAGGATTTCCAATTCGAGGTTGGTGAAAAACGTAGCCCTCCTCTTCCCCGTTGCCATGGTGACTCGTCGAATCGGGGCTCCATTGATGCTGGCTTTTTATAGTTGTGGTGCACGCGCTTAACCCTAGGTGGAACTCCTCTGAGTTGATCAAATTAACTCAAAACCGGTGTTGTGGAACCGAAAACCCAGAGTTTTATATCTCAGTGTAGATCAACTCAGCGTTTAGGATTAAACTCAGAGGTTGATGAACCTGCTTTGTGAAACGGACCCCTGGGCCGGCCCAAAGATGTGCATCAGGCACCACGCTGGATAATTTAAAAGGGAAACAGCTGGACAACTCTACAAGCCGCAAACACTTTATTTATTTTAAATTATTATTTTCTTTAAGTTATTTTGTGCATCACCCTGTTTGTTTTGAATTTGATGCAAATTGCAATGCAATGCATTGAGGGGCATTCTTTTGTGTTAAATGGCTGCTTAAACAAAAATGAGGATGAATAGATCAAATGTGTAGTAAACATTACTATGCAGTTTGCACGTTAGTTACTTCAACTGAGAGTATTTCTCATTGTAACAATAAATAAACATGCTTTTTTTGCATAAAGCAAGCATTTGTCTATTCTCATGTTGAAAAGAGTATTACCTCATAGATCATAGTTAATCGTGATTAATCATGATTAACTATGATCAATCATGCGATTAATCGAGTTAAATATTTTAATCGATTGACAGCCCTAATATATATATATATATATATATATATATATATATATATATATATATATAATTGGCTAATTTGTTGTATTCAACAAACTATGACTGTTTGACTGGAAAATATTTTTACAACAAGCTGAATCTGTATTGTTTGTCTCATGGAATGATGCAGGGAAGCGCGCTCCCATTCTGATCAAGAAGGAGTTTGTGGAGTCCATGAAAGACGGCTCCGTGGTGGTGGACCTGGCTGCGGAGGCGGGGGGCAACATTGAGACCACCAAGCCTGGAGAGCTTCACGTTCACAAAGTACGCAGCTTGGCTTTGCTAGCAGATTCTTGTACTGCACAAATGTGTATCGGTGTACTTGATGACTTGTTATGTAAGGGATAATCCACAACGAGGTGTGCATGTATCGAAAAATAATGCATGACGCGGGGGCTAAGGGGTTTGCCTCCGTGAAGGCTTATACCATGGCCACTTGCGAATCATTAAAAATATAAGGGTGTTGATTCATATTTTGGGGTAATACTGTCTTGAAACTTTCAGCTCGCACTACGTTTTGTGTTCCTGGAAACAAACGGCAAATGACCGGAGAAATATATGGGTCTGACTAATGCGTGGAATGCAATCAGTTAACATGAGATTCATATGGAATGCAGACGTTACCTTATTACTCCAGTAAATAGAGATGATCTTAGTAACAACATGGCAACGGGGAAGCTTTCTAAACGTAGTCCCATCCAAGTCCGGTCCAAGTTGACAGTTACTAACGCTTCGTTTAGCGCATTAATGTTTAGACCGGTGATAAGACGATCACATCACAGCCGTGCATGTTATCGAAAAATAATCCACACCTCTCTAGCCAATCAGAATCGAGTATTCACCCGGGCCATGGTATAATATGAAATAAACCCAGATCCTTACATATGTGTTGTATGGTTTATAATCAGGGGCTTGCTGTACATTATCCTTACATATGTTTGAATGGTTTATAAATAGGGGCTTGCTGTACATTATCCTTACATATGTGTTGTATGGTTTATAATCAGGGGCTTGCTGTACATTATCCTTACATTCATGTTGTATGGTGGGTGTTTTTTGATACCAGGGTGTGACACACATCGGCTTCACGGACCTGCCCAGCCGCATGGCCACGCAGGCCAGCACCCTGTACTCCAACAATGTTCTGAAGCTGCTCAAGGCCATCAGCCCAGACAAGGAATACTTCCACTATGAGCCCAGAGAGGAGTTTGACTATGGCACCGTGGACCATGTGGTCCGCGGGACTCTCGTCATGAAGGTAGGCTTTTGTTATCGCTTGAAGAGGTGAATGACCACCGTTCTCTGGGCCTTACCATGCACAAACATGCCAAGCGGGACACCTTCCCAGCACTGAAAAGCACTCAAGCAATCAAGATCTGGGAGGAAAATGTTATGACGGTTTCAAAACACAAGTTTTTCAGGAATTTGGTCTTTGAACCAATTGTTTATATGCAGGAAACCTGGCAACCAAAGCAGTATATATCAGTTTCTTCAACTAACCATTATTCAGGTTCCTTAAAAAAGGGCAATTCAGCTTCTGCAGAACCACTGGTAACTACTAGTGGATGATTGCTGTTTGTTTAGTGTAATCTCCTGTTCCCCTACCCTTGACTCTGTCCCCCCCCCCCCCACCAAGTTCTCAAGTTCTTGATGTCGCTTTCTCACGCACATAAGTGGAGACCCCCCTTCATTACGGTGCTATACTCTCACACACCAGTTCTCCTCCCGTTATCTTGCCAGGACGGCACGAACATGTTCCCCTCCCCGCTGCCCAAGACCCTGCCACCGCCGCCAGTCAAGCAGAAGAGCGTGGCCGAGCTGGAGGCGGCGAAAGCGGCCGAGGTCTCCCCCTTCAGCCGCACCATGACCAACGCGGGCATTTACACCACAGGTCAGATATGGTAGCTGCGACAAAAACACCAAATGTTTCTAGAGCTGCAACTATTGATTTATTCTGATATTTCTTTACCATGTTGGCGATTTATTACAAGAAATGACCCGAAAGAGGTCACCTGTGAACTCACCTGCAAGTTACACTGCTCTGTCAGTGCGACTGTGCGAATACACATGGAGCCATTTTGGTTACGGGTTACTAGATACTGTCACTTAAACTGCTGCAACTAATGCTTCATTGGACTGTCAGTGTTCATCTGACAATTAGTTGTCATAATAATTGATCTATCAAAGTGGTGGAAAATAGGTTCATGACGACATATTGACATTGTGTGTTATGTAGGTCTGTCCACCTGTCTGGCCCTGGGCATAATGGCACCAAACGCGGCGTTCACCCAGATGGTGACAACTTTCGGCCTGGCAGGCATTGTGGGATACCACACAGTGTGGGGCGTGACCCCTGCACTGCACTCGCCGCTCATGTCCGTCACCAACGCCATCTCGGGTGAGGCTTACAGGGTTCCACGACATCCATATTGTATCACCATATGTTTATTTATGTTTAAGAATTCAAGGACATCCATATTGTGTCACAATATGTTTATTATATATTTATGAATTCAAGGACATCTATATTGTATCGCGATATGTTTATTAATCTGATTAGTATTGACCAATCACGTTTGAGCATCTGGTTGCATCCGGGTAAACAGTCCATGTGGAGAGCAAAAAAGGCGAAACACATTGGCCGAAATGTAATCTGGGAACCCATCGGCTATTGCATGACGACGATTTAGCTTTTTATTAGCTACTTGTGAAAAGGCTACTTGTAACACAATCCGGTCGTAGACACCGTCTCTCAACTCCAACTCCACTCAGGCGTCTCAAGTCTCAAATTGGACTGTAAACAATGACCGGCGCACGGAAGAGGAAGTCTTGGCCCGGATATACGCTGGCTACACCGGAACCCCAGAAATATTGGCCCATGCTCCCAAAGGCTAAATCGTTGTTAGACGATAGCTGATGGGTTGTGAGATTGAGTTTATGGTAACAGGTTTCATGTTAAACTAAAAAAGCATTTTTACCTTTCCTTCAATGTTGTACATTGTAATGGATTTTAATTTCATCGCTGTGTGATACCAATTGAAGTCAACAAACAATAGTGTTGAGTCATTGCCCAGCCTTGGTTTCAGATGCTATCAGATCCCATTTGATGGCTAGGGTTGTGGTAATATCGTTTGTATAAAGCTTAACTGTGACTTATTTTCGGAGAGTTCCTGAACAAGTAAATACATGTGATTAAAAATACATCATTTTCTCTTCTTCCTGCGGTTCTCAGGACTGACAGCAGTAGGAGGTCTGGTCCTGATGGGGGGTGGTCTCACCCCCTCCAGCCTGCCTGAAAGTCTGGCTCTGGCCGCTGCGTTCGTGTCCTCCATCAACATCGCTGGTCTGAACTCACGACACATACTAAATGCTAAGAGGGAGAAAGCCATGCGCTTTCCATATTCTAGCATTCTACAATATGTCTGCTTGGATTCTCGCAGATGAAAATGTCTGATCATAGCTTGTAGGACTGCCTACTTCCAAACCCTAAAGCTGTTTAATTAATACTGTTTGGCAGGTGGATTTATGATCACCCAGAGGATGTTGGACATGTTCAAGCGGCCCACAGATCCACCTGAGTACAACTACCTGTACGCCCTGCCAGGGGCGGCCTTCATCGGGGGGTACGGAGCCTCAGTCGCCGCTGGATACAACATTGAGCAGGTACTGGCATGTTGAGCTTCTCGCCCACTATATGCCGTACACTAATTATTTAATTCATTCATTCATTCATTCGTTCTCTGAGCACATTGCTCATTGTCTTGTATTTGATGTGACTGTAGATGATGTACCTGGGCTCTGGGATGTGCTGTGTTGGGGCGCTAGCGGGTCTGTCCGCCCAGCGCACCAGCCGCCTGGGGAACACACTGGGCATGATGGGAGTAGCAGGGGGTATCGCTGCCACCTTAGGGGCCCTCAAACCCTCCCCAGAGCTGCTGTCTCAGATGTCTCTTGCAATGGCCACTGGTGGAACCCTGGGTAAGTATAGATTATTTAGTGTGTCATCTCAGAGATTTTCTGTTGCTGTGCTATATTTTCAAATGTGTGACTCAAATGTGATGTTTTTGTATACGATTTTAAATGAAGAAAGACTGACTAGATGTCTTCATTACCAAATGTTTGTATTAAAAGTTAAATTCGACAATTGTTTAAATTGTTAGAAATTTAGATTTTTTTCATTTTGCCCAAGTTGAACAGAGTGCTGGGCATCATCATGGTTTCTTCAAAGTTCAACCCCAATTTTGTTTATGAAAAAAAAAAAAAGAAGCAAGATCATGATAAATGACTTTCACACTTTCAACTTTTTTCTTCATAATTTCGTGGGGCAAAAACGTAACAGGCAAAACATGACAACTCATCAATCATCCTGTTGAGGCGTTGATATCTTCATCATGTCTGCATTTTCTTAACCCCAATAGCACATTTTAATGGACATATGATGAATTGTATTGCAATGCAATGAGTATTTGTAGTGTGAAATTTGTAATCCTATCCTTTTCGAGAACACAACTGTTTCACTCACTTTTTTTCAGAGCGTGACTCAAGCCTGGCTTCTTTTTGAAGCTAATGAGCGATTTATAAAGTAACTGAAAACATGTGTCCGACTTCACAAGAATTATCGTAGTCTTGGATACTTCAGTCAACACGCTCGACAATATTTATGGCTGATCCATGATTTAGTGAACAGTGTTACATAGTGTCACTGTGTGCATATACTGAAGAACAATGGCCACTTCTATGGACCCATTCCTTTTCTTGTTATGTCTATATTTCAATATATGACGTGTGCGTGTCTCCCCAGGTCTGACCATTGCCAAACGTATCGAGATCACAGACCTGCCACAGCTTGTGGCGGCCTTCCACAGTCTGGTGGGGCTGGCGGCCGTGCTCACTTGCGTGGCTGAGTTCATGATCGAATTCCCCCATCTGGATGCTCACCCAGCTGCCAACATGGTGAAGACCGTGGCCTACCTCGGCACTTACATCGGAGGGGTCACCTTCAGCGGATCACTAGTGGCCTATGGGAAGCTTCAAGGTGGGTGTAATGTACATACCAAGCCATTGATGTGCTTGCATGGATGTAAACCTCGTGCTATGGTACAGCCGCACAAATATCCATGTAAACACGCTAAGCTCTGTGCCCTCTGGCACTGATTACGGTCTTTCATCTACTTAAAGCTATAGATTCTCTGGTAATTCCTGTCCTGATTGTGTGTGTGTGTGTGTGTGTGTTTTTATGTGCGTGCTTGCGTGTGTGTGTGCACACTTATCCAGACGTGCACCCTCGGTCAATGCAAATGATAAAGAGGAACACATGACAATCATTATGAGTGTGATGGGTTTGGTTGCGGGATCCTCTCTGATCTGTGGTGGGGACAGACTATAAGATGGCTGATTTAGGGGCCAGAGTGTGGATTTTAAAGGATGCTCGTCTTTTCTCCCAGACACTTGCCGCCATGACACATTGTGTCTTGTCAAATTGCACCCCTTCAGACCCTCAAGACTATCAGAACCTCTCTACCCCTCTTATTCTACGTTTTATTAGCTGGTGAAATTAAACACTCAGGTCAAACTTGGAGACCACATCAATCATAGGTTATGCAATTGATGTTTCTTAAACGAGAGCCAGGTGAGATAGTGTGTAAGTGACATTGGCTGGCATAAGCCAACGAATGAGAAATTGAGTAGTTGCAATAGCCAGTGTTTGCAAGATACTGCTGTTCCAATGGTTGGTTAACTTGTGGTTGGTGTTCTGTGTTGCCAGGCGTTCTGGACTCTGCGCCCCTGCATTTGCCCGGCCGACACGTGATGAACGCGGGTCTGATGGCGGCATCCATAGGAGGCATGGTTCCCTTCATGCTCAGCTCTAGCTACGCCACTGGAATGGGCTGCCTGGTGGGGGTATCCGGTCTCTCCACAATCATGGTACCACCTCGCCACAATGCACACCTCACTGTCAGATGCATGTAGTATGTGACATGCAATTGATGCAGTATTATACCATCATCAGCCTGCTTTGTCCTATGTAGGGCGTGACGCTCACTGCAGCCATCGGGGGCGCTGACATGCCAGTGGTCATCACCGTGCTGAACAGCTACTCCGGCTGGGCACTGTGTGCCGAGGGCTTCCTATTGGACAACAACCTCATGACCATCGTAGGAGCTCTGATTGGCTCGTCTGGGGCCATTCTCTCTTACATCATGTGTGTGGTCAGTAGACATGCAAAACACACTCATCATAACTATATTTTCCTAAACGGGGTTTAGCATGTCAGTAACCCTTTTGATTCTCCCCATCCTCCTCAAGGCAATGAACCGCTCGCTGCCTAACGTGATCCTGGGTGGTTACGGAACCACCTCCACGGCAGGCGGTAAACCCATGGAGATTGTGGGCACCCACACTGAGGTCAATGTAGACCAGTCTATTGAGATGATCAAAGAAGCCAACAGTATCATCATTACACCAGGTGCATATATACTATGTGTATACTGTGGGCGGGGTGTGAGTAGTAGTAGTAGTAGTAGTAGTAGTGTGTTTGTTGGACCCAGGGTAATGGCTCCTGGCTTGGGGCACAGCAGGGCCTGCAGGACTCACGTGTGGAAAGGAAGCCTTGACTCGACATCAGAAAGGCTGAGACTGGGGCACACCTGGGCTGTTGAGACTTCTTCTTCTTCTTCTTTATGAACCACAGGGTGTGTGTCAAAGGCCTCCTCTGTCTTCCAGATGCTGCTTTTAATGTCAGCCCCAATAAGATTCAACTGTCTGCCTTGGCCTGAACAGCTTTGAACCACAGACGGGGGCTGATTGCCTGTGCTGCTGCTGTGCCAAAAATGACAGAGAAAAGGCTAAGCAGCAGCGGGAGAGAGAGCACACTGAGAGCCACGTTGATGGGAACACCTGAACTCCATCACTGACTGATTTCATAATGAAACGTGTGACTTTGAAAGGGCGGATGTGACATGGGTTTTCGTCGAACTCTATGAAAGGGGACAACACACACACACACGTGCGGAGAGATGTATGGATAGATGTTTCCATGGAAACATTATACTATTAAGTTAGATTATAAGAAGAGTCAGACGGCTAAAACAACTGAGTTCAAGTTTTTAACCTTTATTAGAAATTCATAATTCCATTCAAATATACAGTACATTGTTTACTGTATGATGTATTTTATAGTAAATATTCTATTGTTAGTATATAACTAGCAAATTTGGTGTGTGTGTGTGTGTGTGTGTGTGTGTGTGTGTGTGTGTGTGTGTGTGTGTGTGTGTGTGTGTGTGTGTGTGTGTGTGTGTGTGTGTGTGTGTGTGTGTGTGTGTGTGTGTGTGTGTGTGTGTGTGTAGGTTGGGGTCTGTGTGCAGCAAAAGCCCAGTACCCAATTGCAGACATGGTGAAGATGTTGACGGAACAGGGAAAGGCCGTCAGGTGAATTTCTAAAACATTATCTCTGTTTTTCCAATGATCTTTACTTGCTGTGACATGAGTTGTCCTCAGAGTACCCTCTGACTATCTCAGGAATAGTCTAAATCTAGCCTGATCTGATTTAAAGTGAAATCGATTGTTTCTTTTGCCCAAAAATGTCTCTGAACGTTCTCCCCCTGATGTCTATGCTCATCAAAGCAGATGGTGACAAGTATGTGCTCTGACAGGGTGCTAAAGGTTAGAACATTAATCAAAAGCGTTTACCAATCAGTGGTTCACTAAAATCTGTCTCCTTCTGGTGTGTTAGGTTTGGGATCCACCCGGTGGCTGGCCGCATGCCCGGCCAGCTGAACGTCCTCTTGGCTGAGGCCGGCGTTCCCTATGACGTGGTCCTGGAAATGGACGAGCTCAATGAAGACTTCCCTCGTACGGAACAAAACAAACAACTCGCAGAAGAAAATATATTCACGCACACATTTGAGACAAAGAAACAATGAAGTGCAGGGGGGTGATACCTCTAAATGTGCCTATGGGCAACAACACCCCCTGCCAAACCAGCGCTTATTTGGCTGGGCCTAATGTTGATTGTGTATCGATTGTTGGTCTAGCTGTGGCTATTGATTGATCTAGCTGTGGCACGCATAAGGGCAACCGACTTGTTATAGTAGACAGGCACGCGGTCAGAAACACATGGATCAGTTTTCGACCGAGGATTGTAATGCAGAGGAACCCAGTGTCAGCAGTAGAGAGCTATGTGCACGCCACACGGTTCCAACACAATGTGTGTCCCTTTTTCCCCACAGAGACCGATCTCACGCTGGTCATCGGTGCTAATGACACAGTAAACTCTGCTGCACAAGAAGATCCCAACTCCATCATCGCTGGTATGCCAGTGTTGGAGGTGTGGAAGTCCAAGCAGGTAGGGCTCGCTTACCTTTTAGTAAAATGTTAACTGGCATGTTCACGTTTTACTGCACTTTATTGTTGGGGTGCAATGAAATAAATACTCTGCTACATGTTCTAGTCAGTGCTGTTGTCTTCATTAGGGTCGTCACTCTTTTCATGTCACACTACAGAAACTTTTCTTTCCTGTTTTTCTCTCCAGGTGATCGTGATGAAGCGTACTCTGGGAGTGGGCTACGCTGCAGTGGACAACCCCATCTTTTACAAGCCAAACACCTCCATGCTGTTAGGAGACGCGAAAAAGACATGCGACAGCCTTCAGGCCAAGATCCGAGAGGCCTATTATTAGTTATCCCTCGTTAGTGAATTGTCACTTTCTTAAATCCACCTTCTTGAAAATGTCGTCTCCCGGAGTAGGAATGAGGGACATGTATTTGAAACACTGTGGCTCGATGGACATATCTTTGGTTGTGCTGGTTTTGTTATGATCAGTGATTTCCTTGAGGGTGTATGGCACCCTAAAGCATGGTTTTGGCATTTCAGTCTCTAGTGACTAGTGACTGAAAATGCCTATGTTGATTTAATCTACAAGAACTCACTGTACTTTGATTTTCACTTGACACTGAACCATACACAAAATGAAAAGAAAAGGAATAGAACTTAAAAGAACACTTTATTCAAGGTCTTTATTTGAACTAGCTGAAAATAAACAATGCCCATTTATTTATGACTGGTCAGACCACTGTATATTAAAATAACTCACAAATCATTGTCCTTTAAAATATGCAATGCTTCTACATTTGGCTCGTCTTGGACAGATTGTTTTTTCTTGGCTACTAGTTTTGCTTGTTCGGTTTCATATTCACTGTTATGGGTTACTTAGTTTCTGAAATATGTCAGCCTTTTATGTTAATTCCATTATAATCTGTTGCATGTTCATGTTCATGATTTAATAAATTGGCACTTACAAAATGAAATATGTCTCTCCTGAACAAAAGTGACTGATTCAACAATGCTGACAATTTGTCAGCAAAGTGACCCTTTTATAATGTCCACTGTTGTCCAAAGACATGCAGTTAATGGTCATCAAAATCCAAGTTTCTCAGTCTCTTCCTGCAGCTGTTTTGGCACTGTTAATGAGGGAGTGCAGGTAGGCGTAGAAGAAAAGGAGGTTGTCATACTCTCCACTGTACTCTTGAGCAAGACATTGCTCATGGTAATCTTTTAGGAAGTAGTAGATAGCCTCAATGGTGGCCAGGTAGCTCTCCGGTTTGCCCTTCTGGTGGCGCCAAAAGCACGTCTTCCTGGTCTTCAGCTCTACCCGGGGCAAGGCTGAGGGTTGAGAAATACACAGCATACGTTAGCCTACATGCCCATATCAACAGCGTGAGCTAATACTACACAGTCTCCCTGTGATGGATACCAGAGCACAAATGTCATCTTCAACAATTACCTTGCAGCCTCTCGTCTGTGATGATCTTGTTGGTCTGGTTCCATGTGCTGTCGATGACAACCACCCTCTCGAGGGGACATGCCCTCGACTCCGAGGCTTTGGCCCCATCTGGGGCCACTGACCCCGGGTCTTGGGCAACGTGTGTGGCCCCTTGCGTCTCCTCGGTTCTATGCCTCTTTGGGCATGGCTCACAATCCACGCTGTCCCGCAAATGCTGCATCAAGTCCTGCAGTGGGACTGACCCTGGCCCTGGGAAAACTAAAACAACCTAAAGAGAGAAGAAATAACAGTGGAAAGGCGGGCTAGAACAATTAAAAACAGACACGTTATACTCAGTAATAGAAATTACTTTGATGTGTGGAAAGCTAGCATGTCAACATTTAAAACCCACATAACCTATACAAATCATAAAGGAAAGGAAAAAAAAGGATAACTTAAGTTATTTTAAGGGAACATATAGGGAAAATATGTTTTCACATGAATAGTAAGCCAAGTGTAGATATTGCAAAAATATTTATTTAACAGGAACAAAACCTTACAACATTTTTATGAATTCCATGAAATTTGAAGTACATGAATGTTACACACACTGCCAGTCTCCTTCACATGTACTTACACCAGGAGTCAGTCCCCAAGGGGGGGTCAATAAAGACTTCTTCTCAAAGTAACGCCCACCTTGTCCGTTTCAAATTCAGGTATGCAGGGGTAGGTGTATATGTTGACATCCTCGGGGGCCAGGATCTTGGCGTGTATTGCAGTGCTCTTGCCATCCGTTTCATTGGGATGCTTGATGATGTCTATCTTCACTGGGAGCTAAATAAAACATACAAACAATTAGGGCTGAACGATATGGTAAGAAAATCATATTACAATTATTTTTGACAGATATTGCCATTGCGATATGATTAACTATAAGTGGTGGGAATTACATTTTCATTTTCACTGAAAAAACTATTAAAATCACTTTGTGAAATTGAATGTGGTCTGTACCGAACATCTGGAGAAAAGGATATTGTAGGCCAAGGCATCTCTGCAGCACTACAGTACTTCACGGTGTTATAAATGTACATTTACACATTTTAACCCCATCAAAAAAATTAATTGGATATTGCACTTGGCCATATTGCAACTTCGATAATATGTTGATGAATTGATCAGCTCTACAAACAACCTAGTCAAGTTAATTACCACTAAATAACAGAAATTCTGTTGCAAAATAACTGCTATCCAAAATTCCAGGTGACAGGTGGTTCTTATAAAAAAGAAAAACATGTTGTAAACCCAGACAAAGTGTATTCCTTGATGCCGATGAGCATATCGTATACAAAAGAACAATCAAGTCAATCCTAACCTCCCACTGACCTTGATTGAGGGGATTTCTTGCTGGCTGACACCCACTAATGAGCAGCATGTGTAGCAAAAGAACATTCGTGATCTCCCACATTTGGAGCACTTCAACCTGCCGCACTGCTGTGCTTTCTCCAGTACAGCATGCGATGCCAATTTTAATCCATGTAGAGGTTGCACGGCAGGCTTGTGAGTTATAGAGGAGTCAGTAGAGGGTTGCTTTATCCCAGGACAGCTGAGACAGAGAAGCTCGTCTTGATCCAAACCGCTCATGATTCGGTTTAAAAGCGCTGTCGAGTGTGCGCCGTGTCGTGGTCAGGATAGAAGATGTTTGTCTCAAACGCCGACAGCTGAAATAAATTGGTGTAATATAGACAACATTAAGGATAGCAAATAAACTACATTTAGGATAGACTCCAATACACGTGAGTTCCCACACAGCATTCTCTCCTCATCTCACTTAAAATGTTTGAATATCATGTTAAGTCCCGATTATAACGCACAACAAATGGTTGGGCTGAGCAAATAGTTTAGTTAAAGGTGAATTGACAAAATGCTTATTTGTGCTGTCAATAAACTCACTGACTTTTACAAAACATGGCACTCTGTTGGATGACTGACAATAAATTAAAAATATTTTCTTTTCTGCAACCGATGCATGGCACTCGTGTGCTTACAGTCAACTTAAACCCTTTTACCAATATAATCCTGATTTAGTTTGCTTTCTGTCAGTCTGTTTCTGGCATCATAAGCAATACATTCCTCTTAAATGATGCTAGAGAAACATGTTTACATTATTACAGAGCAACACAAATGCGTTGGTGACAGTGAAATTCTTTACAACTACTTATTGAACCCTTCCACTGTCAGCCATCTCTATATTGAACCCCTTTCACTGTCAGCCATCTCTATATTGAACCCCTTCCACTGTCAGCAATCTCTATATTGAACCCCTTTCACTGTCAGCCATTTCTATATTGAACCCCTTTCACTGTCAGCCATCTCTCTATATTGAACCCCTTTCACTGTCAGCCACCTCTATATTGAACCCCTTTCACTGTCAGCCACCTCTATATTGAACCCCTTTCACTGTCAGCCACCTCTATATTGAACCCCTTCCACTGTCAGCCATCTCTATATTGAACCCCTTTCACTGTCAGCCATCTCTATATTGAACCCCTTTCACTGTCAGCCATTCCTAGCGACTCATTTCCCTGACAATTAAATGGAACTAGTCGACTAGTCTAAATGTAAGAAAACACTCAGAAAACATTCAAAATTGTGCAGATGTTAATCTATAAGGCCAAATATTGTCTGAAAAAATAGTGTGTATGATAACCCAATATTTAAGCTATTTAAATGCTTAATCACGTTTTTCAATAAACATGCGCTTTGCGACGTGCATCATTGCAGTCTCATGTAGTGAATTTGTTGCGCATCACACCAGTTGAACTGTTAGGGGGGCTAAACGTAAACAGTTCAGAGTTGTCTGGCTTTGGAAGTTTAAATCTAAATAATCATCTGAAATAAATCTTCGTCTGTCAAGAGACGTGATAACAATGACGGTGATAACAATGATCACTGTTAGCCATCTCTATATTGAACCCCTTTCAGTCAGCCATCTCTACATTGAACCCCTTTTCACAGTCAGCCATCTCTATATTGAACCCCTTTTCCCCGTCAGCCATCTCTACATTGAACCCATTTTCCCTGTTAGCCATCTCTATATTGAACCCCTTTTCACAGTCAGCCATATCTATATTGAACCCCTTTTCAGTCAGCCATCTCTATATTTAACCCCTTTTCCCTGTCAGCCATCTCTACATTGAACCCCTTTTCACAGTCAGCCACCTCTACATTGAACCCCTTTTCACAGTCTGCCATCTCTACATTGAACCCCTTTTCACAGTCAGTCATCTCTATATTGAACCCCTTTTCACAGTCAGCCATCTCTATATTGAACCCCTTTCCCTGTCAGCCATCTCTATATTGAACCCATTTTCACAGTCAGCCATCTCTATATTGAACCCCTTTTCCCTGTCAGTCATCTCCATATTGAACCCCTTTTCACAGTCAGCCATCTCTATATTGAACCCCTTTCCCTGTCAGCCATCTCTACATTGAACCCATTTTCACAGTCAGCCATCTCTATATTGAACCCCTTTTCACTGTCAGCCATCTCTATATTGAACCCCTTTTCAGTCAGCCATCTCTATATTAAACCCCTTTTCCCTGTCAGTCATCTCATTGAACCCCTTTTCACAGTCAGCCATCTCTATATTGAACCCCTTTTCCCTGTCAGTCATCTCATTGAACCCCTTTTCACAGTCAGCCATCTCTATATTGAACCCCTTTCCCTGTCAGCCATCTCTACATTGAACCATTTTCACAGTCAGCCATCTCTATATTGAACCCCTTTTCACAGTCAGCCATCTCTATATTGAACCCCTTTCCCTGTCAGCCATCTCTATATTGAACCCATTTTCACAGTCAGCCATCTCTATATTGAACCCCTTTTCCCTGTCAGTCATCTCTATATTGAACCCCTTTCACTGTCAGCCATCTCTATATTGAACCCCTTTCACTGTCAGCCATCTCTATATTGAACCCCTTTCCCTGTCAGTCATCTCTATATTGAACCCCTTTCCCTGTCAGCCATCTCTATATTGAACCCCTTTCACAGTCAGCCATCTCTATATTGCCAACATCAGCCACTTAATTGGCTTCCAGTGTGTGCCTCCCTATGGACACACGTGGCTATGGCGTCTCACCGTCACTACCGAGGACGCTGGGGACGAAACTACACTGGTCTATTTTTTTGTACAACTTTCCAGTGTGGAGTCGGTGTACGTAAAGGACCCGCTGTACTCACGCATGACGTCGTGGTGAAGTTCGCACTGATACTGAACATTTAAATCCACGTCGAGTCGCATCGTCGGTTTTAACCCATACGTCCAAAGCACGGCCATGTTGGAGTACTGCGCTCAACAACCAAGGATATGTTATTGTTTTATTTGGCTAATATTAACACACGTTAGCAGAACTAGCTAACTTGACATCAGAGAAAAGCACACATTGCCCGTGTAGACACAGTCATGTCTACGGACAGAGAAGATATTAAATGCCTTTACTCACACCGTTATTGAAATTAAAACGTTATCAATGCTTAGACACCGATACATTGCTGAGACATTAGCATGGTACAACCGTGGACGTAAACATGGGGTGCATCCACATGCGCGTACCTGGCGTGACGTCTCCACGTGCCGTCTTCCGCTATGCCGGAAATCGTTTTTTTTGCCACAGTTGCTTAGCAACCGGAGGGTAGCAACGTCACCGATTTAAAGAAACATGGCCCAAAATGAACGCGACAGTCATGGCGAAGAGGAGCTCATCTATAGGTTTCTCTCATGTTAAAACACACGCTTAGAGTTGATACCAACTTGTTTGTGCTCCCGAGACCCCGCCTACTCATTTGTTTCAGTTTCAGTTAAAAGTAACAAACCTCAAGACCCAGTACCTTATCATGTGGTTTTTCCTCTATATATTTAGTGTTACGTATTAATTCAGAATGAGCTATGCTGCACCAGTCTTGACCTTGACTACTTTATACCAAATCTTACTGCAGTCCGGTGTGACATGATTCAGATGAAAATAGCCCAGCTCATTTGATGTCATAAATCGAAAGTTACAGATGTAACTACGGTTCTATGAATCCTGGATGACCGCCAGAGGCGGTGCTTAAAGCACTGGATATATCCACCTCGCCCATGCGCATTTCGAGTACCTAATACCAACATAGTCACCTGTGACCCCCACGCAGGGACGGACTGGCCATTGGGCATACCGGGCAAATTCCCGGTGGGCCGATGCGCATTCGGGCCGGTCCAGATCTTTTCTGGGCCGGTCCAGACCCCCCCCCCCCCCCCCCGTCAACATTCGCGCAGCCCCCCCCCCGTCAACAATCGCGCAGCACCCCCCCCCCCCTTAGCTCAGAGCTAAGGCCTTCGCCGGGTCGCTGACGATAGTCATTTTGACCCGGCTGCAGGCTAGGGGCCGGCGTCGGAACTGCAATTCGTACCCTTGGGTTAAGGTGGAAACTACCCAAGGGTCTGAAGTACAGGCAGCCCAGTAACTGAGCTGCTGCTGGGAAAAACAGCCGACGACCGACCTCATGGGCCTAGCGCCCACCCCCTCGGCCTCTTGAGGCTCTGGGGGGGCGTTGGTTAGGCTGTGAGGCACGCGGCTGCCAAGGGGGTGGGCGCTCGGGGGCCCGAAACCCCTCCGCGGGCTGTTGGACCGGCCTCTGAGACCTCCGTAGGCCACCAGGGTAATCAGGCTGGGAGCGCCGCTGGGGAATAGCCAAGGGGCCCCTAGGCCTGCTAGGGGCGGACATGCTCCTGTGGAGCCCAGATAGCTCCTGTCTGGTCTGCCTTGCCCGGGCAGCCCTCTCTAGTGCCTCCAGGGCAGCTGCCCCAAACAGCTCCCCTGGTTCCACCGGCACCGCACGGAGGACCTTCCTGCATGTCTCCGTCAGGGGTGATTGAGCCAGCCAAACTTGGCGGCGAGTCTGGACGAGGGTGGACATTGTGCGCCCCAACTCCCTTGACATAAGGGCAAAAGCCTGCAGTGAGGCGTCGCTCAGACTCTGCAGTGACGGCTCGACCTGAGCCTGCTGCAGGGAGGTTGAGAGGCCCAGCAGTAGGTGGGAGAGGGAGTTGCCAATGTGTGCTGCCGAATCGTAGGCCTTAGACAAAAGGTCGTCCATGACCCTGCACTGCGGCCGGGGACACCTGGCATCTGGCCTCAGAGCCTCATCAGGAGCCAAGATGAGAGAAGCAATGGCCGGCTCAACTGGCGGCATACGGCCCAACCCGACCTGTGCCGCATCCTGCATGGCAGCCAAGGTCCGGGCATCCGTGGTCGAATGGGAAAAGGCCCTGGAGTCCCTCCAACACGCGTGGAGCTCCTTCACATACTCCTCTGAAGGGGGAACGGTGAATGTGGCCGGAGCAGGGTTGCGCCTGAAGAAAGCACTGGCCTGACCCGGGTCCGTCCGCGGGGCATCGAGCCCCAGGCGAGCCAGAGCCCCGCGCATAATGCCCGCCATAGATGTGTCCGCTGCACCCTGCAGAGAGCTCTGAGCAGAGGAGCAGGAGGCCTCTCCCAGCGTGTGAGAGGCGTCGTCTTCAGTGCTAACTTCATTAAAGAAGTTAGCCGAAGCCGCGAGCGACAGGGCATTGTCCGACGGAGGCACATCCTCCAAGGGAGGGTCAGGCTGTAGTCCAGCCCGCCCCCGACCAGTCCCAGGCTGAAGGGCCAGGAGGAGCGACTTCATCTGCTCCATGTCAGCTGCCAATTGGTCCACCTTGGAGGACAGCCTGCCCCTCGCCTTCTTTCTGGGTGGGGCACCCTTAGCCGCAGCTCCGCCGTGCCGGAGCCGAGAGCGACCGGGCAGATTTTGGGGGAGCCCCGTTAAGAGAGAGGGGTCATCAGCTATCGCCCATTGCTCCACCCCTGCTAGCCTATCCAGCCTGACTGCCCACGGCAGGGGCCTGCAATTCATGCAGGCACTGTCAGTGAGGCCCTCCCTCAAGTGCTCGAGTCCGAGGCTCCAGGGTATTAAGCCTTTAACCAAGCCAATCGTTCGTTATGGTAGTCGTGACCATATTATGTTTGATTCGGGCATAAAAAGAATTTGGAAAACGGAAGAAAAGGCAAAGGTACATTATTTTGTTGACCGAGTGAGGAACTACTCATCCCGAATCAAACATAATATGGTCACGACTACCATAACGAACGATTGGCTTGGTTAAAGGCTTAATACTCTTTTTATAAGGATTCTACGAAAAGTGGACGAGATAAATGCATGGGAAATTTACTTCCGGCACCGGAGCTGTTAAAAAGGGGGCGGTCACTGTTATGCTCTATTAGCCTGAGCGTGAGCGCTGCTGCTAAAAGTAAACAGAAAAACCAAAACAAGGCAGCGTTACCGGGAGCGAGAACACTGCCTTCACCAGTACAACCAAATAGTAATAAGCTTGAGCGTAAGCGCTGCTGCTAAACGGAAAAAACCAAACCAAATTTAAAACGTTACCGGGAGTGAGGCGAGAGCGCTGTCTCCAACGGTAAGTTCTGAAAATGAGATGGTTAGAACAGATAATAAGGGAGCAGTGGGGCCCACGCGTGCTGGGAGCGGGAGCGAACACACCACCTACCCGTCTCCTCTTCGGATGTAACCGGCTAGCCACAGCCTCTGGAGGACGGACTGTCCGCGTCTCCGACAGTCGCGAGGCTGCACGTGGTTCATGTAAGCCTCAATAGTTCCAAACAAACCGCAAGCTGCAATAGCGGTCATTGTCGTGTCATGGTAAATATCTAAATAAAACACGTTTTTTAACCGTTTTTGCGCTAGAATAATAGCTTTTGTGCTTGAATAATAATAATAATAATAATAATAATAATAATAATAGTAAACCTTTGGAGGGAAACTTCGTGTTAGCTTGGCTAGGTTAGCCTACGTGAGTGATGCTAACTTTACAAGGTTGGTTGTTCTGTATTTGCACTTAGATAAACAAGTTACCATTACCATTTAATTTTTACTATTATTGGACTATTATTATTGCACTCTTAGCACTTACCTGTTTTGTGAAATGTCAGCTTTTCCAAAGTACGTTTTATCTTTATACCAAGTTTAGTTATTTTAAAAGGACATGTAGGAGACTAAAGGACATTTAGTTATTTTTGTAGGACATGGATCAGAACCATGGAGATTTTAAGATGGAGCCATGTATCAGACCTATCAAACAACCACTAATTATGCTTGAATATGATCAGTCAAAATCTAACTCTACAAACAACTATTCACACTTGCAATTTATGTTAGAGCTGATGGACTGGAATACGTATGACTGGTACAAAAGTTGTTAAATAAACAAGATTTTTATTAAAGAATTATTGAAACAAGAACGTGTGTGTGTGTGTGTGTGTGTGTGTGTGTGTGTGTGTGTGTGTGTGTGTGTCTCTGTGTGTGCGCGCGCGCGCCCACGTGCGCGTGTAAGAAAAAATAGGAATAATAATAAATAATATACACAACATACAACAAAAGTTTATTTCAATTTTCAATCGGGACCAGAAAAAAGGGGTGATTCGGTGGGGCAATGAGACCATCAAAAAGGCAATTCAAATTCGATTTACAGCAGGCACAACAGGATACAAAACCCTGCAAAACATGAAGATCCCTCTGCCAGACATCCGCACTGTCCAAAGAAGAATGCAGCATGTAAAACTGAAGCCAGGAGTGTTGGGAGAGGTTTTTGACATGCTGAAGCTAAAGGCTGGTAGCATGAGCCAAATGGAGAGGTGTGCTAACCTTGGATGAGATGGCCATCACCCTAAGCTGCATATGGGGCAGGAAAGCTGTTTGGCAACGTTACACTGCCTGGCCACAATGGCAGAGCAACTCACACTTGTGTCTTCATGCTGGCTGGAGTAATTATAGTAGTTATTATTATTATTATTATTAAATCATAAATTCCAAATACTCACGATCCCTATGGACCCCATCGCAGTCACTGAGTTGTTGATGGTTGGAATGAGGCTGAATTTACCCGCCTGTAAGGACAGTCACGTGGTGTGAAACATGGTTAGTTAGTTGCTATATGTTTATCATAGTTAGGTCAGTGAAGCTGGACATCGATGTCTGACAGGGACAATGGCTGAGGAATTGGCATGAGACTTTATCAATCCCAGACAGGAAATGTGGCTGCCACAGCAGAAAGTACAGGAGAGTAGTAGAAACAAAAAAAAAATAGATGACACATTAAAATACGAGAAAATAATTAAAAACTGCATACAATAAATACAGAAAACATATCTATGTACAGTATTATGAATAGTAGCAATGTTAATGTAAATCCCCAAAATAAAGGTAAACATTACAGACAGTTGAAGTGGACATTATCGACCGTACACTATTGACACTATACATTATACATTATTAACAACAAGGTGGAAGCAAGTTGTGGCATACCACTACAGCAGTAATTCCACCAATGGTGCCGTCTACCAGCCCATCATCATTGCTATAGTGGAGGCAGCAGCATCTGTAGGGCTTCATGTCATTAACGTCACAAGTGACATGGGGAGCCCCAATAGAGCAATGTGGCGAGCTTTTGGGGTGACGTGTGATAAACCCTGGACTCCACATCCCATAGAGCCACACCGGCAGCTCTATTTCATGGCAGATCATCTGGTAATGTAACTTGAAGAGCACCCTTGTCCGTGGTCAGACCATCACCGTTCCACAAGATGTGGTGAACAAAGAGCACCTACTGTCCAGTGTGGTGTTTGTTGGTCCCTTACAGGATCTGGTGTCCTACCAAGAGGGTATGGCACTAAAGCTGGCTCCCAACCTCTCCAGGGCCATCTTGGAGCCTAACCACTTCGAAAAGATGAAAGTTAGCTCAGCCATGCACATCTTCAGTACCGGTAAGTCGACAAGTGCTGCCTTAAAGTACCTGAGGAGCAGCGTCCTGAATCAAACCTCACCACATCATGGTTCCTGGAGAAGATGGACCACTGGTTTGACCTTATGTCGTCCCGCCACGTTGTGACTGCCCTCTCTCGGTTCAGAATAAAATAAATAAAATGCATTATTATTATTATTATTATTATTATTATTATTATTATTATTATTATTATAGTAATAGTTATAGCAGCAGCAGAAGTAAAACAGCTAGCATTTAAGTAATGGTAGCAGTAATAGCAGTAGCATTTTAGTATTAGCATTAGTGGTAGTATTTTGGAAATGTTTTAAAACCTAACAATCAAAACAACTTTACATAATGTCACCTGACAACAAAAGGTTAAAGGACTTTAGTGAAATTATCACGTTAATTACCTCACGTTAGCCTCCGTTACCAAGCTTTCAGTTAGGTCCTAAATCCATTTAGGGACCTAACTGACCTAACTTTACATTTTTAACATCAACATCGACATTTCATGCAAACCAAATGTGTTGAAATTGATTTATTAGGATAGCCTCTTGAGATGTACCATCTCGTTTTCAAGAGGGTCCTAGACAGAAGTCCCCAAAACATTACAGACAAACATTACACACATACAACATAACAACAACATACATGCAGACACAAGACCACAAAAAAAACAAAACAAAAAACAAACAAAAAAAACAGCAACAACAAACACACATGTAAACAGATAAACACTTCACATATAGAAACTAAGCGTAATGAAATATTGATCAGAGAGAAAGAAAGAGAGAGAGAAAAAAAAAAAAATATATATATATATATATATATATATATATATATATATATATATATATATATATATATATATATATATATATATATGTGTGTGTGTGTGAGTAAGGGAGTACCGGCACTTATTTTTTTCCACTTCGAGCGCTGGTCAAAAGGACATGTTCGTGAAAAAGTCGCCTCCTACTGTGCCTAATGGACTTCTGAAATAGCACTGACTCTGATTTTGTTAAATGATTTTTGACAGACGGCTACGCCAAAACTCGCTGACTGAATGAATGAGGAAATCAAATGGCGTGTGTGGCTGAAAGAGGGCGGAGACAGATTGATCCATTGAGTAAAACCTGGTCCCGACCAGGTTAGGTTCATAGAGTCTGTTACTACGGTAACTGACCGAGAGCGTAAGTTACCTCTCTCTGTGAAACAGGCTAGAGTTACCCCTCTTTCTCTGGTTTGAGTTATCTCCCTTTGTGAAACGGAAATCTCAGAGTTTCCCTCATTTCAGGGTTAATAAACGCAGGGTTTTCACTAAACCTGCTTTGTGAAACGGACCCCTGGGCAGCGAGATAGGATAGAGAAGTCAGCCAAGTTATAGTCTATCTATGCAGGCCCAGCTCTAGGGGGGGGGGCATCATGTCGTACTCAGAGCTATAGAGTAAACAGAGTTACGACACTTCCATTGACTCCCGTGGTAAAAAATGGCGGACAACACTTCCGGGTTATGGAGACGCCAATAGTTCCAAACAAGGGACGGAGCTCCGTTGATTTCAATGGCTCGTCAAGAACAATTACTGGTAAGGTGATGAAACAACAGCATTTTAAACTTTTTTTACATTTTCAAGCATTAGCTATCAGAGGTATACTCTTAGACATCGTTATTTTTACATTTGGTCTTAACTTTTTCATGTTTTATGTTATTACTATTTGTTTGTTTTATTTTATTTATTTCATTACTAAAAAAAATATATATATATATATATATATATATATATATATATATATATATATATATATATATATATATATATATATATATATATATATATATATGTAACGGAGTAGATCAATGTCTGTTAAAGTATGATAGAAAAAGGTGCAACAGCGCTATCTATTGGCGCAGTGGTTGGTGTGGGTTCTGCACAGAGGAAAGAGGACTTCACTGTGGTAAGACGCCCTCTTGTATGGTCCGGGATAATTAATTAATTTCTTATAGTTCCAGATGTTTATACTTTATATTTTGCCATGTCAAGTACTTACTGTGACCTATGCTAACAGTTTTGAGCAATTACTGTGACTTATCAGACCGCAAAATGATGTTTAGAGAACGATGTTAAACTAGCTTAAATGTTTTCCCTCGTGTCGCGTGTTCAGATTGTCCCGAGATTGATGCTAACTTCCCCTCACCACTGTGGCTGTATACTGTGTTGCAGGTAATATGTTGTGCACTTTTTATGTAACTTTTCATGATGTTTATTTGAATACCAGTCTGTGAGCAGCCCTTTTAATTGCTCGAATAAATGACTCACATTTGTTAATGAGCTTAATGTTAATAAGCTACTTGTGATTTTTACACTTCTCATGTTAAATGTTGAAAGTGCTCTTAAAAGACATTTCATGTTATACAATGGTTATGTGGGGATTTTTCACTTATGATTTATGAGATAATAATATACACTATACGATCACACTAGGATGTAACTTTTATTTTAATTTTATATGGACAGGTTTCTGTATTTTATTTCATTTTATTATTAATTGACACAGAGGAAAGAGGACTTCACTGTGATTGTCCCGAGATTGATGCTAACTTCCCCTCACCACTGTGGCTGTATACTGTGTTGCAGGGAAGGACTGTAATAAAATACCCCATAATCCACCTGGTCGTCATCTGTGGTCTGTAGAAGCAACAGCAGTGTGGAGCTGCATCTCACAGATAGCTGTGACCCGTCACATTGGTGCCGTGACCCGTTGGTCTGGAGTTGGCTCTTCACCCCGGACCGGGACCATCTTGCTGGCCGGCTTCTACCTTGCGCTTTCAGGTGGACAGTGTGTCTACCAGTGTATGACATAACTGGTGCATGTTGTTGCTCGACCAGTCTCTTTGTGTTGTTGTATTCTTTTCTGTATTTGTTTAGTTTCATGAGATTTTGTCGAGTGGGATTTGAAAATGAGCTACATACAAGGGAATACTAGTACGCCTCTTGGTATTGGTAGAGGTAGGGGCAGGAGTATGATGTTGCAGTTTGACAGTCCTGTTAAAGGGGGTGTTGTTCACGTGATGGGTGGTGAGCGGGTTCTGGCTGAGGCCACTTCGGCCGGTGGAGACAGGGTTACTTCTCAGAGCCACCACACTGTACCTACACCGAGTACACAGGTTACTGCTACACTCACACAAAACTCTGTTTCACCTTCGCCTGATGTAGTCAGTCAGATGAGTGACATAATTCAGCATGTTGGCCAACAGCTGGCAGATAGTATAGTTGCGCGCCTCAGCCCAGCATTCAGTCCACCCACACCGAGCACCCCAACTGTGCATACTGCACCAGCTAACGTGTCTGCACACAGTTTGGATCTGTCACATGTCCAACTAGCACCTCACAGGAAAGTGAAAGAGCCTCCAACCTTCAGAGGAGATGACTCAGACACTGTGGATGTGCACGAATGGGAAGACCTGATGAGGGATTACATAAAGAGGACAAATGTCAAACCAGAGCAGCAGGCTGAGGAAATGCTGATTCACCTCAGAGGTCGAGCTAAAGATGTTGTGAAGGTTGCAATGAGGAACTGTGGCATTGATGTAACTCTGAACCCAGATGCCATTTATGCTCCCCTCCGTAGACATTTTGCTGCTGTCCCTTGTTCTCCTCTCCCCCTGGCAGACTTTTACACTACACTGCCTAAGAGTAATGAGGGTGCATATGACTATTGGCTGAGGCTCAACCAAGCAGCAGACGTCGCTGCTGGCCGCCTCAGAGAACAGGGCAAGGAACTACACTGCCCCAGCCTGGAGGTGACACGTATGTTTATAAAGAATTGTCCCTCCAAAGAGCTTGCCATGACTTTCAGGTCAAAGACAATCGATAAGTGGACTGCGGTAGAGGTTCAGGATGTGCTGGATGAGTACCACACTGAGAGAGGTTCGTGGGGTGCTGCTGGTGCTGTGAGTAGGAAGCCTAGCGAGAATGTGTATGTGAACAAAGTTGAAGTGCTTCACACTGTGGCACCTCCGCCTGACTCAAAAGACTCTCACACACCCAAGTCACCAGACTTAGCTGCTCTTGAACGTGTCATTACCATGCTGGAGAAAGTTCTGCTGGAGAGATCTACTCCAACCCAAGCTAATACCACCAGACATCCTAGAGTGAAACCCTTCAGGATTGAGGGTCTGAATAACTTACCATGTGCCGTCTGTGGCGACGCAAACCATTCTGCACTCACTCATTGCCGTGACAAGAGACTCTGCTTTAAATGCTTCTCCCCTGATCACTCCAGACGCAGCTGCCCTGTGCAGGTGTCATCCACCGCATCTGCACAGCCGGGAAACTAGTGGATCTGCATCAAGTGGAGGACGGTGCGGATCCTATTAGTGTCCCTCCCACAGGTGATATTGAGGACATTGAGTCAGTCTTTGCGTCGGCCTGTTCCAGTGTGCCCCCAGACAAAACTGTCATATTTCAAGGCACGCAAAGAATTCAAAAGTCAGACAGTTTGTTCTACACCACTGTTACTGCTGCAGGTGTATCTCTGAAGGCGATGATGGACAGTGGCTCGACAGGATGTACATTAAGTGTACCGGCTGTGCAGCGCCTCCTACAACAAAATCCAGATATGAGACAATACTCTGCTGATGATGTTGTCATTATTGGATGTGGGGGTCATCAGGTCACGCCTTCAGCTATATGTGATGTGGAAGTAGAGGTGTATGATTGTAAAATGATCATTCCAATGTTTGTGGTTCCCGGACAGACTGATGACATGATCTTGGGCAGCAATGCCATAAAGACAATTATTCGACTGATGAGAAAGACTGATGGCTATTGGCGACTCATGTCTGAGCCCAGTAGCGTCTTTGATGAAGACTGCCATGACTTCTTCTCTCTTCTTTCCAACACGGAGAGGTGGAGGGGTGACACAGTGCCTGACAAGGTTGGCACACTGAAATTGCAACGACGTGTGACACTGCAGCCACAAAGTGAACACCTTGTGTGGGGCATGCTTCCTGCCTCAGCACCTATGTCAGTTGGCAGTACAGTGGTTGTTGAACCAACCCAGGCAAGATGCAGACCTAGACAAGTCTTGGTTGGCAGGATTGTTACGCCTATGTGGGGCGACCGATGTCTGCCCATGAAAGTCATTAACCCCACTAACGAGCCCATAGTGCTAAAGAGGAACACAAAACTGGCAGATGTGTTTCCCTGTGTTGCAGCTGAAGATTTGTCTCAACCTGACCACATCCAAGTTCACTCTCAATCCATGGCTGGTCCTATGACACCGAGGTCCAAGGAGGATGTCAGGAGAGCATTAGACAAGCTTGGTCTATCTGATCTGGACTTAGATTCGTGTACAGTGTCTGACCTTTGGAGAGACAGGCTTCTCCAGATCATTGAGAGACATGAGTCGATCTTTTCACAAGATAAGATGGACTGTGGGGAGGCAACTGACTTTGTGCACAAGATACATCTGGTGGATGAGAAGCCATTCCGTCTGCCCTACCGCAGAGTGCCACCAAGCCATTATGAGAAGCTGAGAACAGCTCTCAATGAGATGGAGGAAAAAGGCATAATTCGTAAGTCCTCCAGCGAGTACGCATCACCCCTTGTCCTCGTATGGAAGAAAAATGGAGATCTGCGCATCTGCACGGATTTCAGATGGCTCAATGCTAGGACAGTAAAGGATGCACACCCTCTGCCTCATCAGGCTGATGCTCTTGCTGCACTGGGGGGAAATGTCTTCTTTTCCACCATGGACCTCACCTCTGGCTTCTATAATGTGCCCATGCACGAGGACCACAAGAAGTATACTGCCTTCTCATCCCCATTTGGCTTGCATGAATACAACCGGATGCCTCAGGGTCTGTCCAACAGCCCAGCTACATTCATGCGCATGATGCTCTCAATCTTTGGAGATGAGAATTTCACCAGCCTCTTGTGCTACTTGGACGATCTTTTGGTCTTTGGGCCGAATGAGCAGATAGCACTTGAGCGCTTGGAGATGGTGTTCTTTCGTCTGAAGAACCATAACCTCAAGCTGGCGCCGAAAAAGTGCCACTTCCTGCGGAGATCCGTAAAGTTTCTCGGGCATGTCATCTCTGAGTCTGGGGTGCAGACAGATCCTGGAAAGGTTGAAGCCATTAGCCGAGTACAAGTGTCTGACTTGATGGACAGCGATGGTGTCACTCCCTCACAGAAAAAGATTCGGTCATTCTTGGGGATGGTGCTGTATTATCAGCATTTCATCGAGGATTGCTCCGCTAAGGCGAGGCCCCTTTTCAAGCTCCTTTCGGAACAAAAGACTGGGGGAAAAACCAGACGTAAGAGGATGCGTGTGAACAAGCGCTCTAGTCAAGTGAAGCTCTCAGCAGACGACTGGACGACTGGACGTCTGATTGTCAGGATGCATTTGACACTCTGAAACGTGAACTGTCGCACAGTGTGACCCTAGCCCAGGGGTCGGCAACCCAAAATGTTGAAAGAGCCATATTGGACCAAAAAAACAAAAAACAAATATGTCTGGAGCCGCAAAAAAATAAAAGCCTAAGCCTTATATTGAAGGCAAGCAACACATGCTGTATGTATCTATAGTAGCTATATTAGCCTACTATCGAAATGACTAAGTTAACTACAAATACATAATGAGCCTTCATGATTAAATGTTTATTTTTCCTGCAGTGCATCCTGTAGAGCAGTGGTTCTCAACCGGTGGGGGACACTCTCCCGGGGGGGGGCGCGGGTTCAAAAAGGACAAATACGCGCCCGGCTGGGCACGTATTTGCGCCGGACTGTCCGGTTTTTCAGCCCTGTCCGGCGTCCGGCGCAGCGTCAAGCCGGACGCGTATTTGTGCTCCTTTTTGTAGGTCCGCGGTGGTCCCCCCCCCCCCCCCCCCCCCGCCCGTCGGCTGTAGTCCGCGGTGTGTTACTATTGCGCGCTCCCCCCGTCGGCCGTAGGTCCGCGGTGTGTTACTATTGCGCGCAGCCGCCGGTTTGTTTACAACAGCCACCTGCTGGCATCCCGCCTTAGCCTACTGATAGAAACGTGTGTCGCAGGCTATGACGTAAATCTTCGTTGAGAGAAATGTTGAAATTTAATATTTATTCTACACATTTTTACAGCATTGAAAAACGTTAATAATGTTTGTGTCATGTTTGTTTTCCTACAGAAACCATATTAAAACAAAAAATATATTTCTCTCCCCCATCTTTTTCCATTTTCAAACATTTTTGAAAAAGCTTCAGGGAGCCACTAGGGCTGCGCTAAAGAGCCGCATGCGGCTCCGGAGCCGCGGGTTGCCGACCCCTGCCCTAGCCCATCCAGACTTCGAGAAGCCCTTCATTCTCGCTGTAGACGCTTCATTTGATGGGATTGGAGCTGTTCTTTCCCAGCTTCAACATGGTGAGAAAGTTGCAAGGCCAGTCGCCTTCGCCAGCAGAACATTGTCAAAATCCCAGTTGAACTACCCGGCTCACAGGCTAGAATTTCTTGCCTTGAAGTGGGCCATATGCGACAAGTTCTCCCATTGGCTGAAGGGAAGGCATTTTACTGCATGGTCAGACAACAACCCTTTGACGTACGTCCTAACGAAGCCCAGGTTAGATGCGTGTGAACAGAGGTGGGTGGCGAAGTTGGCGGCATATGACTTCGACCTGAAATATGTCCCTGGGTCTAAGAACACTGTCGCTGATGCCCTGAGTCGTGAACCCTTCGTCCAGTCCAGCATCAGTCATCGTCTGGTGAAGGAGCCCTATCTGTCTTTGTTGGACGAGATCAATGGAGTTGTCACTGGGAAAGTGCAAGACGCCTTCCGCCTAACCACCAACTGCCAGGCCTTTCAGACTGCTGATGACTCCACTGATGTGGATCTTAGTCCAGCACAAGATACCTGTATGCTGTCTGGAGGTGCTATTGGTGCGGATGAGGTGTCAGCCGTGTTGGACGCTCATCGCACTGGTGGTGTCTCCCTTCTGTCCGGCGCGAGCCCTTCTTCACTGCAGTTACCTGATGAAGACCCTTCCATCGTCATTCCCCACAGCCAGTTGCATAACATGCAGCAACAGGATGGTACAGTGTGCAGGGCATTTTTTTATGTCCAGCGGCATATGAAGCCAAACGCACATGAAAGGGCGGCTGAGTCGAGCTCTGTACTCAGACTGTTGAAGCACTGGAGGAAATTGACAGTGCGTAATGGGATTCTCTACAGGGTGAAGAGGGACAGTTGCATTGACAGGAAGATCTTACAGTTTGTTGTACCTGAGTCTATGAAACATCACGTCCTGCACGGTGTTCATGATGCAGCTGGCCGCCAGGGCCGTTCAAGGACTCTCTCTCTAGCCAGTGAGAGATTCTTCTGGACAGGCATGGGAAGGGACGTTATGATGCATGTGAAACACTGTCAGAGATGCATTTTGGGGAAGACTTTAGAACCAGACGCCCGGGCTCCCCTTGAGAACATTCGCACCTCAGCTCCTATGGAGCTGGTTTGCATTGACTTTTGGACAGCGGAGACAAGTGACAAAAAGACCACTGATGTTCTTGTTGTTACAGACCATTTCTCGAAACTTGCTCTTGCCTTTCCTTGTAGGAACCAATCTGCAAAGCAAGTGGCCCGCTGTTTATGGGACAAATTCTTCTGCGTCTATGGCTTCCCCAAACGGATCCACTCTGACCAGGGAGCTAACTTTGAGAGTAGGCTCATTAAAGATCTTCTTGAGATGGCAGGTGTGCACAAGTCTCATACAACTCCATATCACCCCATGGGCAACGGTATCGCAGAAAGGTTCAACAGAACTCTTGGTGACATGATAAGGACTCTCCCCCCACAGTACAAGTCTAAGTGGCCGCAGATGCTCCGGATGCTGACCTTCTGCTACAACTGCACAGTGCACAAGACCACAGGCTTTGCGCCTTTTTACTTGATGTTTGGACGGATCCCACGCTTGCCCATTGACATCATGTTCCATCATGTCATGGAGAATGACAGCATTGTGAGCCACCATGAGTTTGTGAACCGCCTGAGGAAGGATCTCTCTGAGGCCGCACAGGTTGCTCAGCGGCGTGCCTATGGCGAGCAAGATCGTCACGCCAAAATCTATAATCGCAAAGTCAAGGGGTTGCCATTGACTGTAGGCGACAGGGTGCTACTAGCCAATCGAGGTGAGAAAGGCAGGAGAAAGGTTGCAGACCGGTGGGATTCAACCCCCTTTGATGTGGTGTCTGTGAGAGCTGGAGTTAATGTGTACAGGATTCGAGATAGTGTCACTGGGAAGGAGAAGGTTGTCCACAGAAACATGCTGCTCCCAGTCGACTTTCTGATGTTCCCTGAGCAGGCTGGTTCCCAAGCAGTCTGTGGGGAGTCACAGTCGTCTGTGCCATGTGGAAGTGGCCGGAGCTCTGTTGTGGATAATCAGGAGGTGGCTCGATCTCGTACTATGACTTGGCTCATGCAGTCACCTGTCCAGGCTGAGGCTGGGGATGAGAGTGTTGTTGAAGGGAGCGTCATCGCTGCCACCTCACTTGTGCAGTCAGACAAGCTTTCGGACTGCGCTCCTAACGTCTTTGACCATGACGACAGCTCTCATGCACACCCTACCTCATCATTAGTCTCAGTGCATGATACGGGACACTTGCCTACTGATGTACCTGTTGCCTTAAGCCTCATTCCAGATGAGATTGAGTTAGAGGAGGTGGTTTGCATACATCCACAAACCACACAGGCCCCCTCAGTTTTCACAAGTTATGGGAGAATGGTTAGGCATCCGAATAGGCTAGTTTGTGAGATGTCAGGCCAGAGATTTGTGGAGACTGCTGGACCTGTGTTGGGGTCTGCGTTTGGTGCCATTGCGGCTAATGTGCACACGCCATTTTGTGTGTAGAACTACCTCAGTGACTTAGTGACAAGCATTCGCTTGTTTTTCTTTTTTTTTGTGTTTGTTTTGTTTGTTTGTTTTGCTGGTTCAGTTTTGCTTCTGAATTGGTGTATGTGATACACTAAACTGAAAGAGCAAAGGAATGTACGCGTTTATGAGATGTAAATGGCATCTCTGTTAGTCTGTGTTAAGTATAGGTTTTGGTACCATCCTGTCCTTGCACACTTCTTAAGGAGGAATTTCTGATGTTGACTTTTTTGTACATCACTGCTCGATATTCACAACATTTTTTTTTTCTCTTTACTTATGCTGGATCCATTTTCTGTAGTATGTGTATGTTTTTTTGGGGGGGGGGGTTTCTTTTCCTTTTATATTGTAGGCTTGATCTATGTTGCCCCTATTCAGCATACTTTAAAGGGGGTGTATGTAACGGAGTAGATCAATGTCTGTTAAAGTATGATAGAAAAAGGTGCAACAGCGCTATCTATTGGCGCAGTGGTTGGTGTGGGTTCTGCACAGAGGAAAGAGGACTTCACTGTGGTAAGACGCCCTCTTGTATGGTCCGGGATAATTAATTAATTTCTTATAGTTCCAGATGTTTATACTTTATATTTTGCCATGTCAAGTACTTACTGTGACCTATGCTAACAGTTTTGAGCAATTACTGTGACTTATCAGACCGCAAAATGATGTTTAGAGAACGATGTTAAACTAGCTTAAATGTTTTCCCTCGTGTCGCGTGTTCAGATTGTCCCGAGATTGATGCTAACTTCCCCTCACCACTGTGGCTGTATACTGTGTTGCAGGTAATATGTTGTGCACTTTTTATGTAACTTTTCATGATGTTTATTTGAATACCAGTCTGTGAGCAGCCCTTTTAATTGCTCGAATAAATGACTCACATTTGTTAATGAGCTTAATGTTAATAAGCTACTTGTGATTTTTACACTTCTCATGTTAAATGTTGAAAGTGCTCTTAAAAGACATTTCATGTTATACAATGGTTATGTGGGGATTTTTCACTTATGATTTATGAGATAATAATATACACTATACGATCACACTAGGATGTAACTTTTATTTTAATTTTATATGGACAGGTTTCTGTATTTTATTTCATTTTATTATTAATTGACACAGAGGAAAGAGGACTTCACTGTGATTGTCCCGAGATTGATGCTAACTTCCCCTCACCACTGTGGCTGTATACTGTGTTGCAGGGAAGGACTGTAATAAAATACCCCATAATCCACCTGGTCGTCATCTGTGGTCTGTAGAAGCAACAGCAGTGTGGAGCTGCATCTCACAGATAGCTGTGACCCATCACATATATATATATATATATATATATATATATATGTATATATATATATGCGCTTTGGGTGTCTTGAAAAGCGCTATATAAATGCAATTAATTATTATTATATAATTATTATTTACTGCGCAGAGAATTAAATATTTGTCGGGAGAGGGTTATCAGACCATAGATGTAGCCTTTTCAGACAATTATCATTTCCAGACAATTATCTTTTTCAGCGGTACCGTTTCACGTCACAGTCCATCATTTACATACGCAACCTAATCCGTCCTTACATGTGCAACATTACCAACCGTAGTCTCACATCCCAGCAGATATTGTGTGTTGCACTGCGTTTCTTTGCAAATATTTGTTGTACAATGTCGGAGATGTAGAGGCAACTGTATACAGTCAAATAGCCACTTAATATTTACTTTACAGTGTAAAACATGATCAAAATGATCATGCCGAGGTCTTATCTGTTTGAATAATGTAATCTTAAGCTGCTGTCAAGTGCGCTTCTCCCCCGTGGGATTGCACCTAAATGAAATAAATAGTTACCATTCAAGCAGTTTTCCTCTGTAATATTATTATGATCGCAAAGGACTCCATTTAAACTTACGCAGCAGTGTTGCACTTCTTTCTAAAAACGTGTTAAACCTACAAACGATCAAGGATGCCTACGCTCTGCCTAACCTGGAGGAGACCTTCTCCGCGCTCTCAGGTTCAAAGTGGTTTTCGGTGCTGGACCTCAAATCTGGTTATTACCAGATTGAGGTGGATGAGTCCGACAAATACAAAACTGCCTTTGTATGTCCCTTGGGTTTCTGGGAGTTTAATAGAATGCCCCAGGGTGTAACTAATGCTCCCAGCACCTTTCAAAGGTTGATGGAGAAGTGTATGGGTGACATCAACTTAAAAGAAGTCCTTGTGTTTTTAGACGATCTGATTGTGTTCTCAGACACTCTTGAGGAGCACGAAACCCGTCTTCTCCATGTGCTCAATCGTCTTAAAGAATACGGGTTGAAACTGTCCTTGGAGAAATGTAAATTTTTCCAAACATCAGTGAGGTACCTAGGACACATTGTATCTCGGGATGGTGTTGAAACAGACCCCCAGAAAATCGAGGCCCTTAAAACCTGGCCAAGTCCGAGAAATCTCAAAGAGTTGCGTTCGTTTTTGGGGTTCGCCGGTTACTACCGACGATTCATTCAGGATTTTTCTAAAATAGTAAAGCCACTGAATGACCTCACTGTTGGGTACCCACCCCTTAGGAAGGGTAGTAGGTTAAAGGAAGACAGCAGTCAGTACTTCCAGCCTAACGAACCTTTCGGTGGGAGGTGGACAGACAGCTGTCAACAAGCTTTTGAAACAATCATTGGCAGACTTACTACAGCTCCTGTGTTGGGTTTTGCCAACCCAAAACTGCCCTATGTCTTACATACAGATGCGAGTACAGTTGGGTTAGGAGCAGCACTTTATCAAGAGCAAAATGGGGCGATGCGTGTCATTGCATTTGCCAGCCGTGGATTGTCTAAGAGTGAATCTCGGTATCCAGCCCACAAACTTGAGTTTCTGGCGCTCAAGTGGGCTGTAACTGATAAATTCTGCGACTATTTGTATGGAAGTTCTTTTACAGTGGTCACAGACAGCAACCCACTTACTTACCTTCTGACCACGGCCAAGTTAGATGCAACAAGCTATCGCTGGTTATCTGCCCTCTCCACCTTCGATTTCCAGCTTCAGTATCGAGCAGGGAGACGCAATCTTGACGCCGATGGCCTTTCACGACGTCCCCATCCTGCACCTGTCAACGACCTAGTGTCTCAGAAAGAGGAGGAGCGAATTCATCAGTTCTTAAAGCATCACTTGCCTGAGTCTGACGACGTCACTCATGTCTCTTGTAACGTTGTTAGTGCTGTCTGTGAGAAACATCTTGTTTGTCCATCTGTGGACAATGATGGAAGTGGTTCCATTGTTCCTCTTGTGATCTCTCTTGCCATGTCAGCTGGAGCTGTCCCCGACAGCTTTGAGCAATGCGATGGGTTTCCGACCATTCCAAGCATATCGGAGGAGGAACTGAAACAGAAGCAGAGGGCTGATCCTACAATAGGTGAAATCATTCGCCAGTTGGAAACAGGGGACACCCCTCCTCCGACTGTGAGAAGAGAACTTCCAGAACTTTCCATCCTTCTGCGAGAGATAAGTAAACTTGAGTTCCAAAATGGAATTCTCTACAGAAAGAGGCGACTTGGTGAGGAAATTCATTACCAGCTAGTCCTTCCAGAGGAGCTGCGAGACATGGTTATGCGAAGCCTTCATGATGACATGGGTCATTTGGGTATTGACAGAACCCTTGACCTCACACGAACCAGATTCTTTTGGCCCAGAATGGCTAATGACATTGAGAAAAAGATTAAGAGTTGCAGCCGCTGTGTCTGCCGAAAGGCACTGCCCGAGAAGGCAGCACCTCTGGTGAACATTCAGGTTACCAGACCACTTGAATTAGTCTGCATGGACTTTCTGGCGATAGAGCCAGACCGCAGCAACACGAAAGATGTCCTGGTAATCACTGATTTCTTCACGAAATATGCAGTAGCAATACCGACCCCTAACCAAAAGGCTAGAACTGTTGCTAAGCATTTGTGGGAGAACTTCATTGTTCATTATGGTTTCCCTGAAAAATTGCATAGCGATCAAGGGCCAGATTTTGAATCAAAAACAATCAAAGAGCTCTGTGATCTTGCTGGGATCCATAAAGTGCGAACCACACCTTACCACCCAAGGGGAAACCCTGTGGAAAGGTTCAATAGGACTCTTTTAAACATGCTTGGTACACTCAAAACTGACGAGAAACAGCACTGGCGAGATTTTGTGAAGCCGTTAGTACATGCCTATAACTGTACGAAACATGACACGACCGGGTTCACGCCCTATGAGTTAATGTTTGGGCGGCAGCCTCGGCTGCCTATTGATCTTGCCTTTAATGTCCCATTGAACCATCACCATCATAAATCTCATTCACAATATGTCCAAAATCTGAAAACCCATCTTCAAGAGAGTTATCAACTCGCTACCAAAAATGCAGCCAAGACTGCTGAAAGAAACAAAATCAGGTTTGACAAACATGTCACTGAATCGACATTGGATGTTGGCGATCGTGTGCTGGTGCGAAATGTGCGCCTGAGGGGAAAACATAAGCTGGCAGACAAGTGGGAAGGAACTGTCCATGTTGTTGTTAATCGCAAGGCCGACCTTCCCGTTTACACAGTCAAGCCAGAGAACCAAGATGCTCCCCTTAGAACCTTGCATAGAGATCTCTTGTTACCATGTGGTTTCTTATCATCTTTTGAAGCCGACTCAACTGCAGTGACAAGCAAACCTCGCACACGTCCAAGCACACGTCGGCATCCAGATCTTGATCCTGATAAGGAAGAACCAGAGTTTAACTCTGATAATGAGGATGACAATCCAACACAATTCTTTCAAGATCCACCCTTGAATACCACCAGGTTCATTCAAGAATTTGAAATGGTAATGTCTTCAAGGCAGCGGCCTCACTCTTCTGTTGAGCAGAACTGTTCAGACGTTGAAGCCGTTCCTGATGGTGCTCCGGAGGAATCAGCTGAAACCTTACCTGAAAGTGACATATTACTGGAAAGAGACTACCTACCTGAACTGGAACTTGAACCCAGAGGTGACAAACCTGAAGAGGAAAACCTACCTGGACAAACACTGGACAAATGTGTGGATGAAACGGAAGCCGAAGCAGTCACAGCCAAAGCTGGAGACACACCGGAAATTCTGGATGGAGAAAACAATGAGAGATGTAGTGAATCTGAACATGTGGAAATTGATGAAGTCACACATCAAACTGAAGCAGATGTCAACAAAGCAGGAAATGACAAAAGTGAAAGTGAAACGATAAGTGCTGTGAGAAGATCATCAAGGCAAAGAGAACAGTCAAAAAGATTGACATATCCCAAGTTAGGGAATCCCTTAGTGACTATTGTCCAATCCCTATTTCAAAGCTTAAGCACAGTTATCACTGATTCACTTATGGAACCTAGTCTTACACCACTACCTGAACCAGAAATAGTGTAACCTATTAATACCATGCAAAGGGACTTGCATAGAGTTAAGGAGGGAGGGTGTAACCCAGGTGAATATGATAAAAACTAATAGAAGCCTTAAAAATAGTGAGACTGTTCTATTAATAATTATTTTTGTGTGTATTGCTCCTTTAACAAGTGCCCCGGTAACGGCCAATCAGGTAACTCCAGCGCCGCTTGTTGGAGGGAGGGAGGATAATTAGAAAAAAGCAGGACGTTGGAGACGGTAGACGGAAAAGTTGAAAACGAGAGGAAAGAGAACGTAAATAGAGTAAAAGAAGTGTGTTTTGAGTTTTTATATCTTGTTTTCTTACATTTTTGGAAGATACTGTGTTCACCTGCTGTCCGCGCTGGATTTTGTTTTGTTTGAGTTTTAACCGAGGATTTGGCCAGGTTTTTAGTTGGGATCGCTGGGGTGTGAAAACACCTGGAGCTGTGAAAAGAAGATGGCGAGCCACCCATAGGAGAGACACTCGGAGGATCACCTGCGAAACTCACCTGCACACTGTGGGCAAAAGACACTGATTCTGACACTCGTGGATCGTGGGAGGAAAACAGGTTTTGCAGAGACACACAGTGAATTTCATTTGGACTGAGAAAGAACTTAACTAAAGGAGTGGTGATATATCAAACTTTGAGAAATCTGTGAAATCTGATAACTGAGTTGTATTTGATATTTTACTGAATTGTGTTTTCTTTATGTACTCACTTTTTCCTTATGATGTGCCAAACTGGTATTATATGAATGGGTTGAGTAAAGTTGAGTAGAGCTGGTTAAGCATACTAAAGAGAAAGTAGAAAAATAGAACTAAACTTATAAATAGGCCTAACTGAGATAAAATGAGAACTTAAACTGAGTAAACTCAAAGGAGATACCAGGGACTAAACGACCAATATAAAGAAACGTAGGTGCAAAATTATACCTCAACTCAACTAGGTTGTATTAAATCCAAAAGAGATAAATAGGGGTCAATAACTTTATTTTCCCGAGATCTTGGGTTCATTTTGGTTGAAGGGACACTGAACCATTCTATTGTGTGTGTGTGTGGTTGTACATGTAAAAGTGTTGGTACCATCCTATGTTATTGTTTTCTAATCAGCTACTACATAAACAAGCCGGCAGTTAATACTTATTTACTGGTCTGTGGTCTGTTATTTCTAAGCACTAGTATCAATCACTCACCTGAACCTAGAACATAGACTCTGGTCCTAGTAGTCATACTTAAAGTGCTACACTACTTTTGTGCAATACCCCCCAGGAGACATTGAAACGTTTGTTTGTTTGTTTGTTTGCAGACACAGTATGGTAAATGAGACAATATGATGGAGCTGATGCAGACTGAGGTGGACGAATGCACATATTCCGACCACTTTGAGGCACAATGTCCCCTTCCTACTAGATACTGCTCAGTCTATTAACACAACGGTCCAGGAACTGTTGATAGAAAGTGAAGAGGAAAAAGATGATGCTTTTATGGAGACCAAAGAAAGTAGGCTATGCGGCACGGCATTACCGTGTTCATAACAGACACGTTAAGTGTTATGCCATATGGTTTCTGGATCCCAGACGCGGAAGACAAAGGGTGGGTAGGTAGAACACGGTTTATTGTGGAATCACAATAGCAAAACAAAAACGCGATGAAGGTTGAAGCAGAAGCGGGTAGGCAAGGTAGGTGGATTGCTGGAGACTCCGAGGACGAGAACCGCTCCCAGGTGAGAGATTGAGGTCTGGGGAAGAGGGTAGTACACGGTAAGAATCCAACGGGGAAAAAACACGAAAAGGAGCAAAAACAGAATGCGATTAGCAAAGCTTAGGGCGAGACACTAGTACCGTGTGTGACGGAATACTCTGGCGCTGGAGGGACGTTTGACCCAGCCTTATAAAGGGATCCCAATTGGGAGCAGGTGTGTCCCATGATTGCGAGTTCCAAAGCCACGCCCCGCGCCTGCCCACAACCAAAACCTGTGAGGAAGAAAAGGCCCACCAGGGGCAACACACAACACAGGGGAAAAACACACACACCAAAAAACTCCCCTTGTGCAAACATAAGCAGACTGTGACACACGTAGAAAGACACTGTGAACGAGTCATCATTTCATTGCCATCCATGTGGAGTCCAGTGAACAGAAGCAGAGGAAAGCATCACGAAAAAGGTGCGTGAAATGTTGAAGTCAAAGTGTTGGCAATGGGGTTGTTTTAGTCATTTAGTCACTTTCGGCCTTCTATAAAATATGAACACATGTATGAACATATTACTTTTCTATTTACAGAGAGGCTGCCTGATTTCTACCATGTCTCTTATTTCTAAGACTATCTTTTCCTTATATTATCATTTATTTTCACTGTATTGTTGTATTCTCATTGTATTGTTATATTTTCATTGCATTGTTGTATTTTGTTGTATTTTCATTGTATTGTTAAGCACCTTGTATTGCACATTTTGTACGAAAGGCGCTATAGAAATAAAGTTTGATTTGATTTGGTCCATCTCAACATCAGCAGTCGTCTCAGAGGCACATAGACCTCCTGTATGTTGTACCACCTATAGCCCCACAGTGGACCATAAGGCCCCTGCAACTTCAGTCAAGTTGACTTTGTTATCACCATAAAGCGATATTCACATTATTTTTTACTCGCATTGAGATTATGTTATATAGTATAACTAGACATTGTCTAAATGTTGGAAACATTTTTTCTGCAACCATGCAACCATTCATTTTGGAAGCAAAACAAAGCATTATCTTGCATTATTCTGTGTATACACAGATGACCCATTGCTGAAGTCTTGGCTCAGCAATACAAAAACAAGGTTAATGGAGACAAAGTGGTGTAATATTTATTTATTAGTCGAAATACACATCCCCTCCCTGTTCTCCTTGAAGCCAGATTTGATTAGTTTGATGTGAAACAGACTTGTTAACTTTCAAAGATACCTGGGCTGTCGCACACAGACTCACACGGTACACAGATGTGTAGGCTATCGCAATAGAAATCAGTGGTCTTGGATCCATGGAGACCAATGAGGTTAAGGTTGTTTCTGAATGCTAGCCACATTAGCCGTGAGGTTGTTCTTGCATATCATTTCCATGGGCGGGAGGCCCCTCTGTGTGTCCTGTCGGTCGGTTGGTTGCAGGGTTGCAGGGTTGCAAGCCTGCGATGGATGCGTAAAGATGTCTCTTCTGTCACAAGTTCAAGGTAAATCACAGCTCTACAACCAGAAATGGTTATAAATGTGCATCTATCCTACCTCTCAATAAAGATTTGTTCAGTTGTTTCTGCCCAATTTCAGTCCAATGGAGTTTAAAGACAAACCTAAGGTACATTTACATTAGCATGTGTTCGCTACTGCTGTTCAACAAACGGCAGGAATCCTATTTCACAAACTATTTGCACTTTTGTTTGTTTTTTACTTTGAACAATTTATCATAGTAGAGTTTTGATATTGTAGGGCAAGTACAGGTAATATGGGGGATAGACCCGTTGACCTGGGAACCTAAGCGTGATGTTTTTAAATGTTGGCAGACACCGTGGTGCAGGCCATGGCACATTTCCTAGGGGGACGACTTTAAAAAGGACCAAGTTTCTCTCTGGACCTCAGGTAAGAATCAGACCAATGGTCACATGCAGACCTGTCTTAAATATCCAATATTATCATTAATTTCATTTTCTAGGTGTGAAGCCGAAAAAGTTTTCTTGGCAGAGCTGGAATCTGATTCCTGATTCCAACAACCGTGCAAGATAATGACACTGACAAATGCCTTGTAAATGGTGAGTCATAGGACAGCACAGTGTTCAGGGGCCTCTGCGGTATAGAGTACAATAGCTCAATAACATGCAAGCGAAAAAGAAAGCACACAACTCAGATCAGATTGAATTCAAGAATCTATTAACAGTTTTAGACAGTTGACCTTTTCAAAGCGGTTAGACATCTCATCGCTAGTGTTATTTCCCCCCCAGGAACCGATATATTATACATATTATCTTCACCAAACTATGTCTTCCCAAAGTTTATTTTTATTTTGAAATTATTGCATTATAGTGGTGTGGCTCACCATTTATTTAGATCCATCACATTGAAGTCAGTTTACTGGAGCTGTCAGGGTGCCCCTGGGGTTTGAGCTAATCAGTGTTGTATGTTGGCCTCTCTCCCCATCTAACATTAAACACAGTGCTCTGGGCAAAATCACACCTCTGCAGCACACTAGCTTCAATTTCACAAGCAACAGACTAGCCTAAAGCCTGTTAAAGGTGCTGTAGGTAAGATTTAAGGGCTATTATTTGAGTTTAATTAGTTCGAAATGGCAAATCCATCCGTCATATTGCTGTGATTCGAACATTAGTCAATAGTGGAGAAATGATTTGAGGGAGGGGATGTGTTTTTGGTTCTTTAGTTTTAAAATCTTGCTCGTTTCTGCTCTCTCTCTCTTTACAACTCTGGAATCTTACTACCTTTAATATCAAAGGCAAGTCTGCAAGACACAAAGGAGTAGGATATTATCTTGTGGCGATAATTGTCCAAAAGTCCAATCTAAAGAAGTGCTGTGTTATGATAAGTGAGTCCATGTGTGGTCCTTTATAGAGGACCCACAAATCGCATTCTTTAAACAGTAATAATTATGATAATAATACATCAACTACAATAATAATAATTCAGTAACAATATTGACATGGTAAGCAATGGTTAACATGACTAGCACGGTTTGCAGGCATGTAAGGACAACTTTGTTTGACTTCTCAGCTTTCAGATCGATTTGTGTGCTTATGTGTGTTTGTGTGTGAGAAACAGATGACCCCCCCCCCCCCCATCCACCCACATCCAGTTGTTTTTTTTGATCCCGTTCTGGGGTCCTGAGGATTCCGTGCTAAGGCTGGAAACACAGAACTCGGTTGCGTAACTGCAGATTTCCTCTGTGGAAATGAAGGTTCATGGCCCCTGAAATGTTGGACAAGCCCCACTAAGGCCTCCCCCTCGTCTCCCACTACTATGCAGGGCTCTCCTGCCTACAAATTAAGATTCATAACACAAACACTCACCCACCTCTCCTTACTCACCACTCTGTGTCCAAAACCACATTCAGCCGTCTTCCAACGTCTTTGACTCGTGTCTCCACATGCTATTAAAATTACAGGACACATGTGGCCCTAATATGTGTTCATACACCTACATACACATAAACATTCACAACCTACCTCTGATGTTATATGGTGTTGCACTTGAAAGTTGTACATTATGCTTGCTGTTTACTACAAGTTACTACAGGTGTAGTCTTTGGCCTCTCCTGTTATTGCTGATACATGATATTGTGATGTGAGGAGGATCATTTGCCTCTTTTATAGTCTGCTATAGTCTGCATTTGACTGCAGACTATAGCAGCGTGAGTGTGTAAACAATGCCTTCGAAAGGGCCGCAGCTTGCATGCTGGGCCGTCTGTAACTCTGTGTCTGTGAAGGGGTTTCTACCAGCTTCTGTTGGCTGCAGCCTTGCTTGGCCCCCTTGGGGAGACACAGCCTTGAGTCTGAAACTTGTTTACATTTTCAGCATGTTACAAATTATCTGCTCAGACTAACTTTGCGTGACTTGGCAGAAACCTTCACCTTATTCAGATGTTGTTTGGGTCAAACGTATTTCAGGGGATTGCTCTCTAAATTTGAGTCAGTCTTTATCTGACAGGGGTTCTCTGCACCAGATGTGAACCCATCCATAAAGTGCTCTCTAGGCTTGTGTGTGTGTGTGTGTGTGTGTGTGTGTGTGTGTGTGTGTGTGTGTGTGTGTGTGTGTGTGTGTGTGTGTGTGTGTGTGTGTGTGTGTGTGTGTGTGTGTGTGTGTGTGCATGGCTGCCTGCCAGATTGTCTGCAGATCTGCACTGCACTAGGACTCACTCACTATATAAACATAACATCTGACTGTGGACATCTTTACATTTCCCATGACAGATTAATAGATTAATCCTGGAGATTTGAAGTATTACTGTACCTTTACTGCGCTTATCAGATTGAACAATGTTCCTTATTAGATTTGATGACATTATTTGGGTGTACCCTGTGTTTCGTATAGTAAAATAAGATATTAGGATAGTATTTTGCTTTAGAAATTGTATCAAGATGTTTTCCAAATTCTCTCATTTCACTATATGTCTGAGAAAAGATCCATTGTGATTATCCTGATATTTATTTAGTCACTTAACTCATGTGTTATATAAATATTCATTATATATTCATACCTTTAACACATCCAATGCATTTACTCCAACTGAAAACAATGGCAAGTTATGATCCAGGTATAAAATATATACAGTAAAAAAAAAAAAAAAGAAGCTTACACCATGTAACTGATCTTTTCTTTTTATATAAATAACACAAATAACTTACAACATGATAACATAATGCTATATGGCAGTTTGGAGATATTGCAGTGATATCATGCAGAGTTTAAGAGAGTCACCTGTAGAGAATGATATACATGGATGTGTTACTCATTACATGTTACTTTTGGGCTCGGTCTGATCATATATGTTGGAAAAACCTGGAATGTCTTAACAGAAATTACGAAATGGCGCTCCTCAAATAAATAGTGGTTCTCTATAAGACAGAATACACATTTCTGAACCATATTATATTGGCTAGTCATTAATTGTGATGAGGAAAAAAAGATAGCATATATAACATTTGACATTTCTTCACTTTAGTATTTTAATCTGGGTCTTTTCTGAGCAGCAGCAGAAGAAGCAGAATATTCTGGCTTTATTGTATATATTTCTTTAGAAATCATCACACTTTGATAAAAGAAGATATTGTCTGTGAGCAGCTAGAACCAATCTTCAGTAGGGAAAGCTGTTTCAGTAAATATGCTGTCCCATCTGTAACTTGTGTTCTGCTCACCGCACCTGTGCCATGAAGAGACAAGTCCAGCTTGCTTCCACACATTGATCAAGCCTTGTTTCTTGTAGTTCTTGTAGTTCTTATGTCACTGGCTGACAATGCATAGATGCTCTTAAATTGCACAGACGTACATAAAACGTGTTGGTTTATAACGGAATAACACTATTATTCCCTATTATTTAGCCTAACAATAACTGTTCAATAACTGTACTGGATTCGCACCTTCGGCCCCCGAGGGAAGTGCAATGTTACGAAATCTTTTTTTTTATACAAGCTTGGCAACCGGTTGCAAATGCTATTCTGCACTGGTGACTGTAAGGTCCCCCCCCCCCCCCGTGTGTTTGTCCTCCATGCCTCCGTGTCAGTCCACCCTCCTCTCCTCTTCGCGACACTTCATGGGGATGAAGTGAGACGCCACGTGCTCCCTCCGGGTCTTCCGGCCGCGCAGGGGCCTTCCCTTCTGGGACAGCGCTATAAACATCTCCTTGCCGTTTCGAGTCCACTTGGCAGAGGAGTATGCGTTGAAGTAGTTTTCTAGGAACACTTCCTTGAAGTTGCAGTTGTCGTTGTAGTTCCTCTGTGAGAGCAAATCAAAACCCCCGAAGACACAGCATTATGTTGAGGTTGTGATGTTCTTTGTTCACATTTGTATGTGAAGGTTAATGTTACAAAATGTAAGTCCTTTTCAAAAGGTCAAAGGTTACCTTGCCTTGCAGCTGCCCGGTCCTGTTCATTGAGATATAATACTGACTCTTGACCCCTTTTATGGCCAGCACTCCCCCCTCGGACACTGTTCTGATCTCCAGGACACCTGCCAAGACAGAAGAGAAGTCATTAGAGATGGCAGACAGCGATCCAAGGTCACTACACAGAGCATACAAAAACATCTCCATTCACGAAAAAAGAGTTGGAAGTTCCTGTGCTTAATCAGTCTGCGGCCCCTCTGGCTTTGTTCAGGCCTTGTTAACTGGCTTGGGTGGCCATTACACAAACCACAGCCCATGCTACGCCACATATGGGAGACAGATTACCCATAGCCCTCCCGCCCTCCCTCTCCTGGGATTGAGGAAACCACCTCCCTCCATGTGCTTTGCACGCTACGTCCGCTGCCTGCACTCCACTTCTGTAGGGGGGGGGGGGGGGGTTTAGCAACTAGTTGCTAAACTATTTTGTTTGCTGTTGCTTAGTGATGCATGTAAAATGAATGGCATGTTGTGGTGAATAGGAGAATGTGCCAGATTTTAAAAAGACGTTATTCAGCCATTCTGCCTTTAAAAGAAAATTTATCGATTTTTAGATTATGTGACTAATGTTATCTAAAATTGAACAGAAACTCTACGTAGATGTTTTTCAATTGTATGGTTGATTTATTGTGTTGATTTCAATCTTGGTAATTTTATTTATTATTAACAATCTTGATAGGAATAAGCAAGTAAGCATCATCTATTGATTTAATATTGAATTGTCATTGTATATCTTTATACTATTTATCATCTTAAAGAAAACATAAAAAAAGCATTTAATATAAAATATTCACAGCATGATATTCATAACAGAGAATCCAACAAAGGTATGAGATAATTTCATCTATAGACAACCATCTGTATTCCTTTAGCAATTCAAACAATCTTGACTGATGATTAAGTATCCCACTATTCTATCACTTTCCCAGGAGTTACATTACCTCATACCTTGTAAGTCCTTTCAAGCTTAAGTTGATTTCAACTGTTTATTTATTGAAATGATCAATCATATGCTATGAAGAGTGGACAGGTCAGCGGTTTAGCCTGACGTATGAAAGAAACATAAAGCCAAGACCTACACATGGTTTGGCCACAGTCATCAATATAAGTCAAGAGAGCCTTTGCACAGGTAATGCAATCTAACCACCAGATGAGAAATGGTTATTTCAATTAAAATTGTTTGTGGATATATTTCTCTTGCTCTTACACATTGAAATATGTCATTGTGTTATTGTTCTCTAAGAGACACATACAGTTATTCTTTGTCAAATTATGAATTTATCAATTCAAAAGCTTGAAACCTGTACTGCATTTGGCCATTTTGTTATTAAACCTTTCGAAGAACGTTGTGGGACCTGGCCTAGGCTGTCATGGTTTTGGATGAGATGATGGGATGAGTGTGAAATTAGACATATGGATGCAATTGTTCCATTTGACAGACACGCCCCCCCCCCCCCATATTCCAGGTGGGCCTTTTCAGAGAGACTTATTTATGTATTCATGTTAATATTTTGTCAAAAGCAAAGGACATTTCTTTGTGCAACTTAAAACTGTCACAGCTCATTTCTCATGTTCCAGTTCAGACTGTTTAGTTGCCGTGTTCCGAAGGGCCACTGTATAGAACGAAACATTAACTGCTTTTGTCATTTGCTGTTATTACTACTATGCCATTTGTACTAAGCTTGTCGGGAACATTTGGAGAATACAACTAATAAACAACAAGGACTTATTTTACACACACATACGTGCGCGCGCACACACACACACACACACACACAGTGTTGACATGTTAAATCCAAGTGTCAGTGGAGCTTTTTCTGGATTTCTCAGAATTGAAGGATTTGCCTTCACTCTGCAGGCCAGCCTGTGGCTGAGGAAACCATTTGCAGGGGTGATTCCTAATTATTTCCTCCTTGGACAGAAACACACTGCACATTGCTTTGGTTTTTGGATCATGCAAACGTAACAGAATTCTCCTTTTACTTCTGATCAACAGTGATATATACAAGAGACAATGAAATAAACTCTTGTAGCATAATATTAACATCCTAACCACCGTATGTCTAAAACTTTGCTAAATATTTGGTGCAATCTACGTTGATTCAAACATTTTAATCATCCTTTTCTTCAAATAGGAAACATACGTAAAATACACATTTATCTATAAAATAAAACTGTGTTCTTTGATAAATTACAGTTTTTCCATTTAATTTGCTTACACCACTCGGTTATTTCATACCCAGAACAACATGCCTGCACTAAATAAGCACTCCAAGATGCTTGAGTCTTGTGAAATTAGACACATAGAAGTGGACTCCGGCACAAATTGCTCTGTCTCTACAGTTGTCATGTGGATTTGTCACGCTGTAGTTGTAAATAATTTCCCCTCCACCCCCCTCTTTTTCTTTCTAGCGTCTTTCTAGATAATTTTGGGACAGAAGACAGTATTTCATTTTCTGGGCCTGACATTTTACAAATGTGTTTTTTTCTGATTATTTTGATTATTATTGTTCATATATGGCCTATGTTTATGTGGTTCCTAGTTACACATTTAGTGGTGAATTATCTGCAGTGACTGATAGCACACATACATTTTCCCCTCCGCTGTGGCCAACAGCTTTTTTAAGCAGACTGTTCTCAAAGTCATCATAACAATGATTGCTACAACTCCACTCTGTGTATACTTTGTAGCACATTGTTTATCTTATAGATTTGTCCTCCGTTTTGTTGGATAAAGGCCTGCACAAATAAAAAGGGAAATACTAAAAAAAGGAAAAAGGCTTCAACCAGTCTAACTGGAAGTATAGGCCTTTATATTGCTTATTATGTCTTATATTTCTTATATTAGCCCCAGGGACTGCTGTGTGTGTGTATAGTACAAAAGTTAGCATTTTTGTAATGTGCGTTTGCGTGCATATACTGGGTAAATCCTGCATGCTCGCTTGATGGTCTCTTCAAAGGCTCATCAGGCATATTTATTTCTGATTTTTGCGTGTGATTTTCAAAAACATCTGCATGTATCGTTTCTTCTGCCTTTCATCGCCAATTGTTATGCAAGCCTCTGCTTTTCCAGCAATGCCACGGTTTATTGGTCATGCCAACATTCCAGCTACAGCCACACGATCCAGTGTTAGCTACTGATTACAAATACATTCTGAAATTCAATAATAGTCTATATTAATGACCATTTAAACACTCATAGCTCTAAAGCATAATTATAATACTCAATGGTTTTGGGTCTGTTGATGTAAATTAACTTGTATTTGTTTTTTTGTGTGGACGTGATACGGTTCTATTAGATGCTGCCATGCATTCTCATTCTAGTGACTCGGTTATGGCTGGCTGTACCTATGTTATGGAAAACAGAGACTGCCTTAATCACGCTTGTGTAAGATGCTACTGGGGTAACTGCACATTCCAAGTCACGGCATGATAACTCTTTCAATTTCTATTTCTGTCCACCACATCTCTGTTGCCAGTCAGCCGTCTGAGGCATTGGGACTAACCCTTCACAGCATGAGTCTAACCCTTGAGCAAGTGCCAGTTCCCTGGGGCCAAGGAGGGCTTTTCTCCAGAGAAGTGCTGGCTCTCTGCAGCCTTCCAGAGCCCTTTAGTTCACTTCATTACAGCCTATGTTTAGACGGTGTTATGTTTAGGCAGGCTAAAGCCCACACCTGCTTTATTTTACTTCAGTCACTTTGTGCTTCTCTAATGCAGACACATGACCCATTAACACTGTGGATAAACTCCCTCCCACGTGCTGCTGCCATGGGCCCAGAGCCCAGCACTGACTCAGTGTAAACATCTCCCAGCTAAGGTCAGCCTGGCACAACCCAGCCCCCATTGTCTGGGACCAAGCGCTGTCAGTTGCCTTTTAAAGCTTAAATGCACCACAAAGGCTGCCCTCCATCCACTCACTGGATATATACATGGTATACATTGCGTTGAACCAATGGGACAGGTAAACAGACAGGGTTCTTACTGTAGCAGTTGGTGGGGTCCTGAGTGCCATTAATGTTGCCGTAGTCGTCAATGGTGATGAACCACTGCGTGCGGCTAAAAAGCTGGCGAATGCGCACATCCCCGCCCTCCATGTAGTCATAGTTCCTGGTGTGCCGCTCGTGTTTGGAGCAGTTCATGATGGCGGCCAGTTGCTCTGGCGTGCGGTTACTACAGGCCACGCACACGCTGCCCAACAGGAAGATCACGTGCACACACAGTCCCGAGAGCAGATTTGGCAGGTTCCATGACAGCATCCATATGCGCATTATAATGCAATGCGGTGGGGCTTCACGGACGACATACTGAAAAGTGTGATGGAGATCCGTACGCTGTACCCTCTGACCCGCGACCCCAGGCCCCTGCTCTTTGACCTGTGACCTCGCGTTACCCCCCCACCCCCCTCCTCTTCCGGCAGCAGGGAGTCCCACACTGAGACGGTTGGCTGCTCGGGTCTACGAGAAGGCTGGAGACGGGAGAGATGACTGGAGTATGTAGGGATGTCTCTCTCTATATTCCTCAGTGGCTACATGTGTTGCCAGAACCCTTCTCCGAGGACTGTATCCCAACAGCAGAGATCATAATCTCTCTCGGAAATTGTGCAGTTGGTCGCTGTGAAAAAAGACACCTAGTTGAGTCTGTAGCAGATCTGTTGACTGACAAGTGCTAGTGAGAAATTACTACTTTGTTTACTGTTGAGGTTACTACTTGAAGTACTTGTCTAATAATTGTCAAGTACCATGGGTAAATAAAGATGAAATATCGAGTTATATTTGTTATTGTAATTCCGTGAATACTATTAGATACAAAAAAAAAAGGTTTTTCCTGGTACAAGTCATATTATTGTCTTGAACACTGCTATGTCTTGGACAAGTTTAGGGGAGCCGTTGTTTAGCAGTTATTATCTCTTGACTGTAATCCCCTCTTTTAACCCAAGCCACATGAACACGAGTATACAGTCTCAAATGTACATTTACACAGTCTCAAAATAACAGTCTGTCATATGCCAATTTGGACTACCACAACCCCCCCCCCCCCCCCCCCCCACGCAACATTGAATAACTTACATTTTCTGTTAGTGATGGTGGAAGCTGAATGAGGTGTATTCCTCCCCCACCCCTGAAGAGTCTTAATCTGTAGGCTCCTGAGTTGTATGGTGGTAGGCTTGTTGGCAAAGTGAGTCAAAAACTGCTGCTGCTGCTGCTGCTGCTGGTATTCTAGGCAGGAGGAAAGAGACTCTGCTACTTCCCATGGATGGCTCCCTGACTCTGGCAGGCTGACTCTGTGCATCTTCCACTGTTGTTGTGGACTCTACTCAGATAAATGCCTCTTGCTGACCTCACTTGAGAGCAATTAGATCCCAGCCAGTCAGCTGTCCCTTGGTGAGCTGAAGTGGAGAAACACCCTCTGCCTTCCTCTCTCTGCCACTCACCCACTGGACATGAGAGGGAGCTAGAAACTTTAAGAAGGGGGACTTTTACTTGGTATGCACTCAGAATGTGTTACAATTATTTGCATGAATGCTGAAAGTGCTATTTCTATCCCTACAATAAAAAAAGTCCTGGTATTAAATGTGTGTATTTTTTCTCAAGTTAAGAGTTGCCAAAAAATCTGCAGAATTCAGCAAATCGGGGCAACAATGTAACAAAGCTTCATCAACCATCTATCCTATCATTTAAATATATCAATCTTGGCATGTGTCATTTGTTGTGTGGAATAACTGGCAAAGATTTATTAACCTTATGCCTCCACCACCCACCCCCTAAAAACATCAAAGAACGGCTTCAATCCAAGGTGTTTTGCCAGTAACAGAGGAAACAACAAGTTATGGCTGGCAGGTGTCCATTCAGAGTGAGAAAAACAGCAGAGAATACTGCTCAGAAGTAGTCATCTTTCTTTCAGGGGTTGTGCACTCATTCACTTTCCTTAATCGCCCTAACATACCTGGCCCTTCCTTTGGCCTCTCTACTTCAAAAGTTGATATGGGCCCTAATGACGCGCCCCCCCCCCCACACACACACACACACACACACCTCACTCCCTCCCTTTTTTACATGGGGAAGGTCAGAACTGGAGGGCCTGACAGAAAGACACTTCTGGCCCCTGCAGGCCTTTCCTCTCATCTGTGTGGCTGGTGGTCGTAAAGACCTGATCTATGAAGTGTCCTTCCTTCATCTGTTCCCTCTGTCGCTACCCTGGACACTTCGCACTCTATGGTGCCCTGGACGTATGTGGACACCAGCAACTGCTGCCTGCCCTTACATTGCTACACTTGCTCCAAACGCCAATAGATAACATGCAAGTACCATGAAATCCATCTGGTGGGATGCATCAGAGAATATGTAATTCATGGTATTGTCAGTTCCTTGTACGTTGACAGAGAGACCTGAGCAATGTGCCAACATGCAGCTGGAATGCGTCTCTAATTGTCAGTTGAAGGAGTTACATTTTCCCTTTTCATCGAGCGGCTCTCTGTGAAGTTTTTACAACAGAGATCAGTTCACAGGTTCAGAGTGGCGCCCATGACCTCACATGATGAGGATTAAAGTACATCAGCCTCAACGCCCAATGTTTTTTTACCAGGACACGGGAGAACACAGGTGTCATCAGACAATAACCAGACTCATTAGAGTCAGAAGACAACCTTCACCTGTTAACATCTCCAGTACTATTTAATATTCTAATTTAAACACCAGGCGGTAGAATCCTGCACCTAGTACTCAGGATTGCTTTGTTTTCTTCTACAGGCAGCGGTTGAGTGTTTGTAGTTTTAAGTAGTTCACAGTTGGAGTACTTTAACCTTGAAAGGTGGCACGCAAACATTGTAAAATGTCTCATTATTCATAATTTTAAAAATTCATAATTTGGTCAAAGTTCGTTTGAAGAGGAATTATTACATTCAGGTTCACTGTAAACAATACAAAGTGGTTTAAAGATATATAAACTGCTGTGAACCAGGTCCAAAGTTATCAAATGTGAGTGTGTGTGTGTGTGCGTGTGTGTATGTGCTGATTTCTCTATGATTGTGGACGCCTAGTTAAGTTTTCAAGTTTGAATGGATGCCTGCTGTCGCTTTTGGAGTCTGGCATAGACAGTACCCTGGGAGCAGGGCAGGGTCGTGTCTTCCTCTACCCCCTCTACTCCTTGGCTCCCCACAGGTAAACATCAGCGATAATAATGTCACTTTAATTAAATACAAATAGTGTCTAATAGCTGTCCCAATCATTTATACTTTTTCCGACCGACATCCTGTGCAGCAGATTTTTCAAAGATGTCTATCTTGTGTGTATGTCTTGTCTATTTGAGGTTTTTGCTTCTTGGATTTTGTGGATGGCGTCTCCCACAATTAGAATTTTTGGGGGGTTTTACTGACTCCCAGTTGTTGTAGTTGCCACAGCCAAACAAGTATTAAAGGGCTCCGATGATTTCAGCGTAACACGCAACCATGTGGCCCACTGTGAGGCCGCTTCCCCTACCGGCCTGCACCCCGAAGATCCTCACTGCCAGAGGCAACGAAACACCAGGAGCTGAGTCATTGGTGCTACTAGTTTTTATACCGAATGGACCTCAAATTAACCTTTTGTGTTTTATTAGGGAATATTCCAGGGGCAGAAGCCTATGTTTTTAGAGGTGTGTTCTTGTGTTATTTGCATTTTAGTAGTACAGACTTTTCTAGAGGCAGTTAGACGCACACACATACATACACACAATTGAGACCTGTCTATGTGACATGAAAGTTTGTAACCTTCATTAGACATTAACATCTTAGCGTTGTTCCGTGGGAAGGTCCAGTCCACAGTTTGTAATCCCACATTTACAGGATAGGACCATCACTCTGATTGATGTGTGGGTGGTATCTGGAGAAACCTTAGTGCTGCGAGTGCACGCTGCTGAATCCACAATTTATGATAGTTTCCACACACTCTCTGCTGTCCTCGTCTAAAAGCATTCCTGGAAGGAGAAGAGCCTTTGCCTTGCCTGTGTGTGTCTGTGTGTGCCATTGTATATATGTGTGTGGGTATAAGTAAAGTGTGTTTTTGTTCTACTACGTGTTGTGTACATTGGTGTCTGTGTAGTGCGTGCTTGTTTTTGTCCATGCATTCATTTTTTGTGTGTTTCTATGAAGGTGCAGCTGTGTGTTTGCATGCGTTACGTTTTGATTCTCTACCTTGTCATTCGCTGATATGAGTGCATTTGTGCCTGGATAATAGATGATGTTTAAGGTCGGGCCTATTTTTAGTACTGACTGTTTGGGTTTAGCATTTGCTTTCTACATTCCTTCATAATTAGGGATCTCTTGGGATGGAGCCTGACAACATTAGCCCCAACTATAAATAACCATGAATTGCAAACACACACACACACACACACACACACACACACACATAAAACACATACACACAAACACACACACACACACACAACACACACACACACACAATCCCTTCACACCTCAACCTTTTTTGTTGTTGACAATAGCAGAAAATGGACGAATACCACCATAAAAGTGTTCATGATCACTTGTGTTGAATTGAGCCACGCCAACGTCCCCCCCCACTAAAGCAGGAATGCTGTGTTTTCTTTGAAGCGTCTCTTCCTAGATGCTGCCGATACACTTAAGTGTTAAGCACAGTAAAACGTTGACACTTGGCCTCAGCACACGGCATGGCTCTTGTGTCAAACCCCAGCATGAGGTGTGAAACGGATGCTATCTCAAACCCCAGCCCGAGGTGTGAGACGGACACTATTTCCCTCGTCGGTTAGCCGTCACCTCCAGCTTGTTTTCACTCCCCCCTGTTTTCTTTTTTTTCGTTGTTCATATTATATTATTTTTAAAATTAGAAAAAATATTGCAATTGTTCTCATGTGACTGTGACTGTCACTGTAGAAAATGATAAAGACATACAAACAAACATGCCCAAAGATATCATTTATTCACAGTGGTTTTATCAGTGACACACAACATTGACAGTCTCTGAAGGTAATTGGCCAGTGGGTGTCTGTTGTCTGCAACAGGCCTAGTTGGAGAATGTGCACCAGTCTCCTGTCTAGGGAATACAACACTGATCCTAACTTAATGCAGGAACAGCTGTCCTGGATCACAGTCTTAGCTTCTTGCTGTAGCCGCTTGCATATCAGCAAGAGCAAAAGGCTCTCTTGTAAAAACACCACAGCCTCACAGGTTTTGAGGGAGAACAAGCTTCTTAAAATAAGCATTGAGGTTCCGAGTAAGCACACCTACTCAAGCTTTTTACGAGAAAATGCAACAATTTCTGTTATTTGTATGATCTTTATATATATATATAATTATATATATAATTATAATTTTTATTTATTTATTTATTTTTTAAAAACACATTTTTTCAAATTTTATATTTTCCCTGGATGGGTCAATCTTGATACCCTGCAACCCTTTGTGCCTCTCTGTTGTAGTGGTAATCATTTTGCAGATCATGTGTCTTTATTGACAGTGCCAAACCTGAAGCCCAGAGTTTGCTTTAAAAGGACACATTAATGATTGTTCTTGTGTTTTATTTTTCATGAATCATTTCAGCTCATTTTTATGATCTGTGTTTTTTTATGATGTGTTGTTCTTTTCAAATGTCTGCATGGCAGACCCTGGCCCGGCATGTTCCCGGGTAGATTGGCGGTGTCTCAGAGCCGCTGTGGCATGGCAGGGATTAGAAACGGGACGGTCAAAGCGACCAGACATACTGTATATTGTCTCTGCAAAACGGTGCCAACTATTCCATTACCCATTCAATCAATGAGCCAATAGCAGGGCTGAAGTGTGTTTTGTAAGGGATTAGAAGGGAAGCTAGAATAGCCCTTGGTAAATTGTCTAGTGTACAAATGAACAAGCGTTGACAGGTTAGTAAGCCATAAGGGTCCGATGGCCGATCTCTTTGCCATCGGCGGCCTGTGAAATGAAAAAAAAATGTTTATAGACATTTCATAGAACATTTTTGATTCTTAGCTGTTCTTTATAACTACATAAAAACTCCCTGGATAATGTATTGGAATCTGTGGTCTAATTATATAGATATTTCTGTTGGATTGTCCTAAGATCACCCTAACTAGAACCCTCTTCCAGATCTGCAGAAGGAGTTTGTGAAGCTCCTGGCTCTGGCCAGGACTCACAACCTAACTCTGCACACCACTAGTGACTTTAGAGAATGAAACAATCATCGAATGAAACAATGGGCAACATAGTGTGTGTGTGTGTGTGTGTGTGTGTGTGTGTGTGTGTGTGTGTGTGTGTGTGTGTGTGTGTGTGTGCGTGCGTGTGTTGATCGGGAACCCAGTGCATTTCTCACCGGGTGTTAAATATCAGATACAAGCAGGAACATGTCCTGCTGCAATTGGACGGTAGTAATGGTTTTTATCAGCAACTGAGATGCAGATTGAGGCACTCTACATGGTAATACACAGAATGGGAAGGACGACGGGTTATTTACATGCATTTCAAACCACAACCAGGTTCTGTGTGTGTGTGTGTGTGCTGGTTATGAGATACTTTCTGTATACCTATAGTAGTAATGGCTCCCAGCAGCCCTGAAGGCTATTTGCTTTCTAATAGAGTGATCTTTTTGTCAACAAGAGTAACCAGGACTGATAAGACTCCTCTCAGTCAGACCACTGCTGTCTCTGGCACCTCGGCTCCCTCCGTCTCCCCGGCATTAAAACACTTCCAGATGGCTCCCTCTCCCTTCCTATCATTCTCTGTCACTCATTTGCTATTTCCTCACTCTGCCTCCCCTCCTGTCTCTTTCTGTTTCCGGTGAAACTGGATGCCTCCACACATCGGCTGCCCCCTGCTCTGTAAAGCTCCTTTTGTCTGTGTGACCATCTTATCTGCACCATATTTGTCTTTTCCTTGTCACCAGGTTGTGTAAACTGTCTATTTCTCCCCCCCCATCTCTCTCTCACACTCTCTCTACCTCCCCCCCCTCTCTCTCTATCTGTGTCTCTCTTCATCTTGTCTGTAATACCCACCAGTGATTTTATGACCTGTGATTGCTTTGTGACGATAATACCATAATGTATGATTTTTGCTTAAGCCCCACTTCATTAAAATTGCTTGTGATCACAGAGATGGACAGGAATGGCAGCCAGGACATGGTGATAATGACATGCATGGTGGGCTTTTCAAACGCGCTACAGAGCCCATTAACTACACATGAACAGAGCCCTGCCCAAGGCTTCACTGGGCCAAATGAGGCACCTAATGAGCCTAGCGCCGGGGTGCGTGTGAGGTGGAGGAGGAGGTGGGGGGTTGGATGGGGGGGGGTTGTTAAGGAGCAAGGCAGTAGTGTTGGGGGTCCCGTGGGGCAGCGGTTAGGGTTTGGCATCCCTGGCACCGGAGAATGCTTTTGTGTGGTATTTATGGATGTGCTCAATGTTCCCATTGTGTGTGTATTGTATTTTAATGAGTTACATGTGTATTACTTAGACATTACACGATGCAAAGGATAACCAAACTCAAACCACTTGGCCCAGGCTCATTTATAATGTGTTGTTTGTTATTTGTTTGAATTAATGGTTTGAATTATTGGGTAATAAATAAGAGCAATTGCTATAACTTTCTATGTATATTCCGACAGAGATGGTGCTCTCCTTTGCAGTTTGTTTTGAGTTTTTTATTGCACTTCAATGCAATGTTGAAATACATCACCCACACTATGGTTTAGTAACTAGTCTGCTTATTTCAATGTTTCCAAGGGCTTGGCAACACTGCACCTCTGTCCCAGCTGCAGCAGACCCACTTGGGACTGAGAGAGTGGTGTCCATTCTGACACCTAAATGTTGAACCGCAGCCTTTTCATGAAACAGTTCTTCAGAGCAGTTGCAGAGCAAAGGCCAAAACATTCACTGGAACATAACAAGATCATGTATATTACATTATAGATCCATATTTATATCATATATGTACATATATCCCTTAACTTGGCGGCTGAGACTGTCTGTCTTCCTTATGGTGACTCTGACTGACATTTAGCCAGAAGACCAGCAGATGTGATGTGGAAAATGTCCATCGCCATCTCCAGAACAATTCAGTTATTTGTAGTTATTTTTTATTACCAGTTTACAGCACCACTCCTAATAGCTGTAACCACAGAATGTACTTACAAAAGCAGTTAGAGTTTGTGTGCAGTTGCTATGGCACTGACTACGGAATAACATATCGACGGCCCAGTAGCGGAGTGAGTTAAAAGCTTTGCGAATGACAGGTCTGGTAAGACCGAGCTGTATTGGGGGAATATTTCCTTGGCCTAGACTTTCGCCACAGACGGACCGATGAGCTTTTAACGAGAGGAGGACCGAGCGAGGAAGGAAACGTGGGACCAACCATCTCTCCGTGAACCGCTACCCAGCTAGCCAGTAGCTATTCCTTCACTCCTGGATGTCTCGTTGGGCAACTTATTAGTCAACATTTTAAGCATACAGGGATGCCTAATGATTAAAATGAAATCCCCCAAAGCCCTTTAGCAAAAAAAAAGCATATTATTCCTTTCGTGGCTGGTTTTGGAGGGGAGCCATAATCTTCTCATAGCTACTGGCTTTGGAGGAGCCCTAACCATAACACTGAGTCACTCAACTGCTCACTGGCTTCTGATAGGAATGTCTGTGTCATGTGTTATGACAGACGGGAACAAGAGCCAGCATTTTGTGTTTAACTTTCATTTCCCGCCTGACAAAAGGTTGACAAGTTCATCTATCTGCAAAC